>JASANB010001292.1:10000-151364 GCA_030248155.1 Sabatieria punctata
GTCACCGGCTCTAGCTAGAAAAATAAACGTTGCCAATTTTCCGGCCACATACCACTCTAGCACTGCTACCTATTTGCATAAAAGCAGAGAGAATCAATGGAAACACAGTTAAGAAGGCCATACAATTAGACTTTGCCAGTGCAGGATGGCGACTGGTTGCCGGGACCCGGGGGTACAAGACCGATGGACCGATTGGCAACCAAATACCCATAGGATTTTGACCCGCATAGGTCGGTCGGCCTAATTTCTAGCAGCCAGACAAATAGTTGAGATAAGACAACTGCCTGCAACATAACTCTTTGCTATTGATTGCCGAATTTATCACTTGAACCAGGCAGAAAAGAAAATTGATACGGCCACTCAGTTTGATCGATAAATAAATGCGTCCCTTTTTTGCGCTCAGGTGCGGTGGCTTTCAGACGTCAGAGGCTCAAGTGCGTAGGCAGTAAGGGAAGTGAAAAATTTGCAGCCTCTAAATCACCGACTATAAATTACGGCTAAAATAGGAAAATTGCGGAAAACGGCCCCCGTTGCGCCCCGGTGCGTTTCAATTAGGGCGGCCGGTCGGATAAATATTGCCCTCTGCTGCTGGAAAAACGCCCGCATTGCCCCGAAGGTGCAATTTGGACCAAATCGCCGCAAAAAATCTCCAGCCCGTTTTTAGTGCTAGTAACCGATTATTGCGCGCTTCTGGAGAAGAAAGCAGCCAACGGGCCGGAGGGAATGGGGCCCCGTGTTGAATATTAACGAGAACTATCAAAAGTGGAGGCGCTTATTCGATACCCGATGCCGGACTTGCATTTTCGGCCCTAAAACAAACACGTGCTTGCTTCTAGCTTTACGCCGCCGAAAGCGGTCGAAATTGATTGGAGCTGGCCGCCAGTTATTGTTACTTGCCTCAAATGGATGGCTGTCTATCTGTTTTCTCGCTTCCAAAACTCCACTCCAACCGCAATTTGTAGACTATTGTGCGGTAATCAGACTAGGAGAGTTGTTCTAACTGGCTTTTGACAATGTTTTTGCCGCCGGCTCAGAAGGATTTGAGAGGAGCTTAGTGATAGGGCACTGGACCTGTGTCTTTAAACCTCAGAGAGCTTCTCTTTTTTTAATTATTGAAAATATCGAATGCTGTACATATCCTTAGAGAAGAAGGTTGTTGGTCGCCCAAAGATTCTAAAATTCCTAATTCTTGTCGCGTCGTTGCCTTCAATCACGGCGGCCCCGGCAGCCCAGTGGTTGTTTGTGGGTTCGAAACCTGTTAAGAAGTACTAGACACAAAGCCCAACCGAGCCAGGCCATCGAAAGTCAGCAATAGAAAGCGATAAATGGGAACCAATCCTGTCTTCCACTGTCGGTTTCTATATCCAATTATACATATCCCATACATGTAATAGGTCATCCGCCGAAGGGGTGAGAGGGTTGGGTGGTCTGGCGTCGGCAGTGGTGGGGGTCTGAGCACAAATTTTGGGAGATGGTTGGACACTAAAAACGCTCAAAAATCGCAAAAACCGCAATTTTCCGGCTAAAAATCGCCAAAAAGCGATAAATACAGCTAAAGAGTGCTGTTTTAGAGGCGATTTTGGGAGCTGCCCCGGAGGCGGCAACTTTGAACCCAAAAAACTCAGGTGTGGGGTCGAGGGGGTTTCGCTTAGAGGGTGGTTCAAAATTTCAAAAAGCTCCAAAACGCCTGGAAACGCCTTTTTGGCATGTTTTTTTAGCAAGGAGGCTAAAAATCGCTATTCATATGTATGCAAAATTCCAATATCAACAGTCATATGCAAATTGACCCCGATATAAAAATTTGGATGTTTTTGGTTTGCATAATTTTTGTCAAAGGTGTCGCTGACTTTTCGTGCTGTATACTTATGTTCAGAGAACGTTAAACGATTCAAATGGTTGTTTTATCGATTTAGCACAGAGAAATCCATAACAAGCTAACAAAAAGTACAAATTTGATAGAGAGCTGGTTTGGATTGGCCGATTTCTGGTTTTGAGGTGAACCAATATGATGGAGTTTGTTTAGCGAGTTTGCGAATTTTGCAGGCACCTCATTGCTGTATGAATATCTGTAGTTTTTAGCAGAATTGTTCAAAACTAAGGTGACATATTGAGCATGCCTAGAAACGCCAAACAGCCTGGATTTCTCAATGGACAAAATCAAAATTAATAAATCTAAAATAAAAAATCCATTGAGGCAGTTTATTCTGTAAATCTGTACTTTACAGTGATCAAAGCTTCTCTTTGCATTTTTTATAGAATGGAAATGAGTGTCTTGAGACTCTAAACTCGCAAAGAATGGAAATCCCAACTGAAATTTTTCAAATTCTGAATGTCTTACTTGGTAAAACTATCTAGGACAGAACTACAAACGGCTGGGCATACCAGATTAGAGAGAACAAATTTGAACATTCAAACAGTAATTTAGCCAAAAATCTGTAATATCAACCATTTTTATCTAAAAATTACGAAATGAGCTGGTCTTTCATGCCAAACTGTGTTTCGTCTCTTGTTTTTCCAGCTGAGGTCTGTATCTGCAAAATAGGTATGCCTAATAAATGCTAAAGATTGCATAGACATTCCAATCAAACCCCAAAATGCTTGGAAAACGTCCAGTTATCGATTTCAGGCCGCCTTGAAAAAAATGCAAATATGCAAAAAATATGCACAAACCTAATTTTTCCATGTACATGTATGATATACATATACAAATGAAGGAGGCAGAGGCATATAGTTGCTCTCGTTACTCTCTTTCACACCGATATCAACGGGGAGGGTTGTTGTTAAGGAGGCTGCCGGACCTTCTATCTCTTCCTGCTCTATAGCAGTTGGCTACTCCTAGTCCGAAAGGACAAAAAGTACAACAACAACAACAACAACTACCGATGAAAAATTAGGGTGGACGTCAGGGAGATTTTCAGCGTTTCTATCGAATTATAAAAGTCCCATTCTCATAGTTTGGCTGGGCTTTTGAGAAATTACCGCATCGAGCTGTTTATAGTATATAAAATTCAAATTACGACCTAATTGTGAAAATAGGTTCTTTACTTACATCAGAACCTCTATGGCTGCACTATCTACAGTTTTTCTTCATACAAACAAGGTTTACCACAAAAAGCACTGTAACATTGCACGTTTTGTATTGATAACTGCTCACTTCAGAACAAAAATCTGTCGCTATTTACAGTACCCTGGGTTCTATAAACAGCGCTACACTTAGCGTTCGAACTCAATATCAGTTGGGTAAGCAGTATGAACGTTTTAAAAATCCAATTAGCTAAATAACTAGGGTGTTGCGAATTATTTTTTCAATTCTTTCCAGTTGGATTAGAGTGCCAGTGCGAATTGACTAGCTAAGTCTCAATGTCTACCGCGCGAGCGGCCTAATTAGCAGGAATTACAGTCAGCTAATCAATTATTCAGCTGGTGGCGCCATTGTGCGGCACGGAGGTGAGCTTATGATGGCATAAGCTTGTTATTAGACGCGAAACGCGTCCCGGCTGCCAGTCTCTGTCTCATAACATTGATGTTTGCTTGGCCGACCGCCTATCGATCGCGTCCAAAAAACCAACCTTCAGTTTATTGTTATTGTTTCAGTGGACTGCTTCAGTCGGCCACCTCTACTACGCACGTAGGAAATGTTCCTCAAGCTGAACGTCGGTGGACGCAGCTGTCGCTTGCGCAAGGAATTGCTGCGAAGCAGGTGGGACAGCGGCTATCTGGCCAAATTCGCACGACTCTCGCATGAGGAGAGATTGCTGGAAGCTGATGCTTTTGTCAACGAAACCGACGAGTATTATTTTGAAAGGTCTCCTGCGCTCTTTGAGTTTATACTGGATTTCTATGTCACAGGTACAGGTTTGTCAAACCTCTTCTTTTCGCGGTCGGTCACTCCTTCAGGGTACATCAGTCAGTTGGTCGGCCGGTCGGTTGGTTAGTGTCGGACGGTTAGTTAGGGTCGGTCGGTTAGGGTCAGTTGGTTAGGGTCGATTGGTTAGGGTCGGTCGGTTAGGCTCGGTTGGTTAGGGTTGGTCGGTTAGGGTTGGTCGATTTGGGTCGGTCCATCAGTTAGGGTCGGTCGGTCGGTTAGGGTCGGACAGTCAGTTAGGGTCGGTCAGTTAGGCTCGGTTGGTTGGTTAGGATCTGACGGTTAGGATCGGTCAGTTAGGGTCGGTTGGTTAGGGTTGGTCGGTTAGGGTCGGTTGGTCAGTTAGGGTCAGTTGGTTGGTTAGGGTCCGTTGGTCGGTTAGGGTCGGACAGTCGGTTAGGCTCGGTTGGTTAGAATTGGTCAGTTAGGGTTGGTCGGTTAGGGTCGGTTGGTCGGTTAGGGTCGGTCGGTCGGTTAGGGTCGGACAGTTGGTTAGGGTCGGTCAGTTAGGCTCGGTTGGTTGGTTAGGATCTGACGGTTAGGAGCGGCCAGTTAGGGTCGGTTGGTTAGGGTTGGTCGGTTAGGGTCGGTTGGTTGGTTAGGGTCGGTTGGTAGGTTAGGGTCGGTTGGTTGGTTAGGGTCCATTGGTCGGTTAGGGTCGGACAGTTGGTTAGGGTCAGTCGGTCGGTTACGCTCAGTCGGTCGGTTAGGGTCAGTCAGTTGGTTAGGCTCGGCCAGTCGGTTAGGGTCAGTTGGTTGGTTAGGCATGGTCGGTCGGTTAGGGTCAGTCGATCGGTTAGGCTCGGTTGGTCGGTTAGGCTCGGTCGGTTGGTTAGTGTCAGACAGTGAGTTAGGGTCGGTCGGTCGGTCGGTCGGTCGGTCGGTCGGTCGGTCGGTCGGTCGGTCGGTCGGTCGGTCGGTCGGTCGGTCGGTCGGTCGGTCGGTCGGTCGGTCGGACGGGCGGTCGGTCGGTCGGTCGGTCGGTCGGTCGGTCGGTCGGTCGGTCGGTCGGTCGGTCGGTCGGTCGGTCGGTCGGTCGGTCGGTCGGTCGGTCGGTCGGTCGGTCGGTCGGTCGGTCGGTCGGTCGGTCGGTCGGTCGGTCGGTCGGTCGGTCGGTCGGTCGGTCGGTCGGTCGGTCGGTCGGTCGGAGAGCCAATTTTAGGCAGACTGCACCGTCCCACAGAGGTATGTGAAGACAGATTTCAACTAGAACTGGAGTTCTGGCGACTGCCAGTCTCACTGTTGGCTCCTTGCTGCCAGTTGAGCAATCTAGAATCCAACGGCAAAGTGCCCGACCTGGTCGATACAGAAGTGGTGGAAGTGGCGGACGAGTTTGAACATTTGTGCTATGGCAAACACCGACGCATTCTCTGGAACGTCTTCGAAAACGCAGGCAGTTCGTTGGCAGCGCAGATTTTCGCCATTTTCTCTGTTTCCTTCGTGCTGGCTTCTGTTGCAGGTGAGTTAACCTTTTGCAAATGACTGTTTTTTTAAACTTTCAGGCTTGCCGATACGTTCAGTCTGGCTTCTGATAGATTGTTTTCAGATTGTCTTGGCTTGGTTTAGTGCGGTAAACTGGTATACTACCCCCTGTTACACACCGATTTTAAAACTATCGGAAAATACGTTCCGATAGCTATCGGAAAGAAATTTCCGATAGTTTTAGTATGCCGCTATCTCTATACAAATGTTTTTCTTTCGGCAAAATTTTTCGATACCCAAAACTGTCGGCAAAAGTTATCGGCAAACGCCCAAAACCAAAACTATCAGTAAGCCACTAAAGTGAAGGCAAAGGGCAAAGGTATGTTGCAAAGGGTTAAGGCTTCAAATTTCCATCAACTCGTTTCAGCACTGATAGTGGGCTCTATCCCAGACTGTCAGGTGGGCAAGGATGAGCAGCCACTGCCAATTCTGGTGAATATAGAGTTCGTGTGCATGGTCTATTTCACGATCGAGTACACAGTGAGAATCTTGGTTGCCCCGGACAAGTTCGGCTTCATCAAAACGCCTCTAAATGTGATCGATTTGCTCACCATCGCTCCGTTTTACGCCGAGCAGTGTCTGCCCCTGGTGGGAGTGAACGTGGACCAACTGAGAGAAATTAAAGGTTATCCCTTTTATGGTGGTATTAGTCTGGCGCGTATAACGCCGTATAATGACATCGTTAAGTGCCCGACTGCTCTGTTATAATCGCGCTGCCTGCTTACGGCGCACATAGTCTAAAATTGATTCGGTGTTGACTTTGGGATTGAAATGTTGTTTGCGTATACGCAATTTTTTCAGAGTGCGTATACATTGTACGTATATGCATACGCATCTGGATAAGCAATACGCATAGGCATTTGAGTATTTTTGCGTATGCATATTTACTGTACTTTTTAGAGTCTGAAAAGCCTTAAAATTATGTGTTCATGTAAAGGAAAATTTAAGCGAAATTGATTGACGAACAGAAAAGTTACACCAGCACGAAACGGATGATAGATAAGTGGGACACATTGTTTGCATGTATGTATGATGGATATTTTTTCCGAAAAAACCTTGCCCTGTTTTTTTCCAGTTTTTTTTCGGTTTTTTTTTCAAAATCGCGGAAAATCTCCTGCTCAAGTTCTGAGTATCCTAGCCTGGTTTTATGATTCCTAACGCTTTCTCACGCCTTCCTGAGCCTTTTCAGAACAGAAATACCCATCTTACGTTGATATAAATCACGAAACAAGCATGAAACAGTCTCTGACAGGCTCTATCAATAAACACTATATGCAAATTTTTGTACAACATTTTGCCTTTTTATTTTAGATTGCCAAATTTGCTATTTTCTATTGTTTTTCTAACAGTTTTGAGTCAGTGTAGCCTACAGTATTATGCATCTCAAAAGTCTATTTTTTAACTGAAAAAATGACATAAATTAGCTATTTTTAGCTTGAGTTTTATCCGCGATTTATGTTTTTTCCGACCCTTAGGAAAAAACCGGTTCTTTTCCGAAAAAAACGGAAAAAACACAGGAAAAAACACACCTCACATCCCTACATGTATGTATGATACATCTCAGGGATGTGAGGTGGGAAAAAAACACCGGAAAAAAACTGTTTTTTTCCGGAAAAAAACCGGTTTTTTTCCTAAGGGTCGGAAAAAAACATAAATCGCGGAAAAAAACTCAAGCTAAAAATAGCTAATTTACGTCATTTTTCGTTTAAAAAATGGACTTTTGCTATGTATAATAGGCCATACTGACTCAAAACTGTTAGAAAAACAACAAAAAAGACCAAATTTGGCATGAAAAAACAAAAATGCAAACTGCTGTAAGAAAATTTGCATATAGCGTTATTTATGGAACCTGTCAGGCACTGTTTCATGCCTGTTTCGTGATTTATATCAATGTAACACGTGTATTTCTGGTCTAACAAGACTGAGGAAGGCGCTAGAAAGCGTTAGGAATCATAAAACCAGCCTAGGATACTCAGAACTTGGGCTGGAGTTTTTTTCCGCGATTTAGGAAAAAAACCGGAAAAAAACCGGAAAAAAACTGGAAAAAAACAGGCCGAGGTTTTTTTCGGAAAAATATACAACCCTGATACATCTGCCATGACATTACGTTCTCTCGGTTTCCAGGTGCCATGGTAGTGATTCGCATAATTAGAGTGGCGAGAGTGGCGCGCATATTCAAGTTGGCGCGCTACAGTACGGGGCTGCAGGCGTTTGGGGACACGATGATTCACTCACTGAAAGAGCTCTCTATGCTGTCCATGTTCCTCATCACCGGCATCATTCTCTTTTCCACTATGATGTACTTTCTGGAGAAAGACGAACCCAACACCGAATTCTACAGTATCCCCGCCGCTTGTTGGTGGTGCGTCATCACCATGACTACTGTAGGATACGGTGACCTGGTGCCTAAGACTGCAGGTGAGCTAATTTCTTTTCTTTCCCGCCTATCCATATGTATAGACCATTCAGAATCCACTCGGTTTCTGTTTTCGATTTTCTTAGATCCGTTTGTTTCTAGCTACCGTACTTGACATAGTGTTGGGGTTTTTCAACACGAAAACATGAGATACTACGGTAGCAAATTGCAGATTTGCTGAGAAAACAAAATATTTGGCAATTGTGGGCCCTATCCCCATTAGCTGGAACCTACTGTACCATATTAACTTAAGACTAAGATTGAATCTAAAAGTAAGTCTAACTTCGTCTCAAGGTTCATTCATCCCCAACCTACGTTGACGCCTAAAATCTGATCACAGTGCTGAATAGAAGTGCTCGATTCCAAATAAGTGGGGGATAGTGTCACTGTATCTAAATCGGATAATCAGCGCGTCATGCATTCATGCATAAGTGAAATGCACGCCGCTTCCCTCGCAATTCGATAGCGAAACCTACCTTAGCCTGTACAGCCGTTCTGTTTTCAAAGTTGTTCAAAGTATTTTTCTTAGGCTCGTTTTGGGAGGAAAGGAAAAGTGTATCTTAGATTGCCGGTAGGTATGTATATATGAACATCTCCTGAAACATTATTTCAACGGGAATTTTTGTCAACCAATGCGGTTCTATTCTATGGCCAAACCATCTCACTCAAGAAGCACTATTTAAGTGGAATCGGAGTTTTTAGAAGCGATCTCTGTCTGTCATGTTTTGGTTCTAAAACTAATCTGTCAGCTCAAAACAGCTTATTTTAGCTTCGTTACTGAACAAAATCTACTGAATACGCATTTCAAGGCGTTTTTGCGACTTTGACACGCTTTCGGCGAGCCCCCTGGGTCCTGACCCCCTTCCCGAAGGGAACGCGTACTACCCTCTCCAGGCCGGCCCGTAGTTGTTACATACATGCCCCAGCATACTACAGTGGGAAAATATCGAAATTTTCAAAACATATTAATATAACTATACATATATGTTTTCCCCCAATCAAACATATAAATAACACATATAGTTATATGTTTCTGAAAATTGAATATGCACATATTTTTAAACATAAAACATATTTGTGTAATTGTCGCTTATTCACTTATATTTTGTCTTAATTTTCGATAATTCAAATTTGAGATTCTGAATTTCCTGTTTAAAACGGTTTGCAACAATTTAGATAGCATACTCAGATTCAACAAGTTTAAGTGAAAGTCAGATTTTGGAAACGTTTACTGTCAAGTAGCAACCAAAAGTCTTGAAATCATGAATTCCTATAGCAAAAATATGCATATGTTTCCAGAAACATATTGGCCTCAAAACATATAAATACAAAACATATTTGACACGCAAACATATTGAGAAACATAAACATATATGTTTTCCCAAAAACAAACATATTTATGTTTTAAAACATGTACATAAAACATATATGTTTCCCACAGTAGTGCATACCCTACCCTACCCTACACTACCGCATCGTAATGGCTTGGATTAGGTTTTATTTAGACTTCAGCTAAGTGTAGTGTACAGTACGTACGTAAAGTCAGTGATTGGCTAGTATTTCGGCAGAAGAATTTTGAAATGCTATAAGGGTAGCGGCCGTGCCCGTACAAGAGGCCTCCTCAAAAGCCAAATCCCCTCACCCCTACCACCACAGCCCCAGACAGCTTAGAGAGAGACAGTCTTTTTGTCAATTCTAACGTGCCCCACATGACAGGCAAATTTCCCTAGTACCCCACAGCACCGTTGTCAAGTAAATTAGTTCAGTAATTTACTTGCTTTTTAATTTACTTGCACCTCCACAAAATAATTTACTTACTTTTTAATTTACTTGCACCTCCACAAAATAATTTACTTACTTTTTAATTTACTTGCACTGATTTGTCAACAATTTAATTTGATTTTAATTCACTTTCAACTTCTAATTAAATTCTAATTTACTTTTCTATGCAAAGAATTGTAGAAAATAGCCCAAAATCACCAAATATCTGAGTATGGATTTCCAGTAAACTGCCGGTACTAATGGACCTTTTCAAATGGTGTCATGTTTTTGGTAAAATCGGTTGTTCAGAAATGCATTTCATTTTCTTTTTTCTAGGCGACACATGTGGAAAGCTTTAGATAACACTGTAACTTATGGACAGACCGGAATTTGATGAAACAAAGGGATTTTCATGCTTCAGTGGTTGCACAAAAACTGTAGCTTCACATGCTGTAATATGTAGTATAGATAGGATTCTAATTAAGATTTTTGAGAAACATGTTTGACAGTTGTGATATCACCAGATCACCATTTTCGGCTTATCAAGCAAGCATCTACAGTAACCTCTACAGGTATTAGCCCTGACCAATTACGATATACGTAACAGAAAAACAGCTGGTTTTATTCCATAACTTCAGGAGAGGGAAAATGTCTATTTTGCAGACTTTTAATGAGCCTTGCCTGTTTGCCAAATTCTACTCACCTAGCATCTGGCTTGAGATTCCTAATTTGGTTTAGTTAACACAGGTCAAGGACACAGTCCCCAAAAGTATCAAAACATTTCAGAGCAAAATTATGAGTTGAATGGTATCTGCTGCATTGTAGCTGGGTTTCCAACAGTGAGAGCATATGTACTGTACATTCTGCGTTTTAAATAGGCAGACAGAAAAGGCACACCATCACACAAAGTAACATGCTAAAGGCAAAACTACTATAGATCGAATGGTCAATGAAGCAAATTAGAAGTAAATTAGAAGTAAATTGAAAGTAAATTTTTCGGGCTTTTCAATCTACAGGGTGTGTCAAAAAAAAACAACCCAGCAGAGTTTTTGCTGTAGCAACCGCAAATCTCAACCGATTTGAATGAATCCTGCTTTAAATGAAAGATAAATAAACTCTTGAAAGACTGGTGAAGGCCCTATTAAGATACGATGCTTAGTTCCTGAGATATTTTCCTTCAAACTCAAAACAGAGATTTTGGCAGTGAACAAGAGCGATTCCGTTGCACTTCACAACAAAACGGATTCCTACTGCTGAGGGGCAACAAGACTTTTACAAATGAGGTAACCAAGCATGTGTGGCACCAGAAAAACCTCGTTACGTTAGCCCTGAGCAGTAGGAATCGGTTTTATTATGAAGTGCAACAGTATAATAAAAATCGCTCTTGTTCATAGCCAAAATCTGTTTTGACTTTGAGTGCAAATATCTCAGGAACCAAGCATCATATCTTAATAAAAGCTTCACCAAACTTTCAAGAATTAATTTATCTTTCATATAAAATAGGACTCACTGAAATCGGTTGAGATTTGCGGCTGCTACAGTAAAAATCTGCTGGGTTGTTTTAATCTCTGTTGTGCACTGCCAAAATCTCTGTTTTGATTTTGAAAGCAATTATCTCGGGAACTAAGCAGCGCATCTTAATAAAAGCTACACCAGTCGTTCAAGAATTTATTTATCTTTCATTTAAAGCAGGGTTCATTCAAATCGGTTGAGATTTGCGGTTGCTACAGCAAAAAATCTGCTGGGTTGTTTTTTTTGACGCACCCTGTAGTTAAATTTACTTTTTACTTGCTTCGATGTTTTCGTCAAAGATTTAATTTTATTTTAATTTACTTGCCATTTAATTTACTCTTCGGAAGTAAATTATTTTCGAATTTAATTTAATATTAATTTTAACTTACTTGACAACGGCACCCCACAGGCCACAACCTTCCCGCACCGTATATAGTACTGTATGTATTCTGTATACTATATGTATACAAGAATGTGTATACTATATGTGTATACTATATGTATTCTGTATACTATATGTATCTATTAGGCTAAGTCAGATGTAGACTACGTGTACATACATTTAGCTATAATAGGTTTGGCTTCGAATCCAATAGCACCGTAGTATGCAAATTCTTGCAGGCGGTAAGGCAGTGGCTGCGGTGGCGAGTGTGTGTGGTATTGTTGTGTTGGCCTTTCCGATTTCGATGATAATCGACAAATTCGCCGAAAGCACGAGAAAGCACGGCGACGAGACTAAAGTGCCGGTCGAACCGAATGCCAACGAGACCGGCGGCCCTGTCCGGCGCAAGTTCTACGGCAAGTTCGGAAGCACGCGCCGGGCACATCATGTCTGATTGTTTTAAAGGAATCTCGATACGGTTCTGTTCTTTTTGTGCTATTTACCTAATTTGGTTACTAAAAGTTTCGGTAACACCTTCGTTTTTTGGTTGTCGACTGGAATCTCTCACAATACGTTGAGACGCGCCCCCAGACCAACCTGCCCACTTATACAGTCAGGCATTTAACGCTGTTTATGGTACCGACACCATATATGGTGACGGTACCATATATGGTACCGGCTACAGTTGGTAGGTACCACCAAATTTCAGGTAAGTCCAGGTTCAGGTATCTCTAAAGTCCAATTTCAGGTTCAGGTTCAGGTTTCTCTAAAATCCAATTTCAGGTTCAGGTTCAGGTTCAGGTACATTTTTCAAAAGTACCCAGGTGTCAGGTTCAGGTTCAGGTAGTTTCAAACAAAGACACAAACTTTCGGCTATGAGCTAAATCAATTGCGTTCCTGTTGATTTTCTTAAGAAAACGATCCATGTTCAAAGCAACAATTCGACAAAAAAGAGAAAAACGCAACACAATTTCTTGCGGTATGATGGACCGATCGCCATTGTAGTAGGAAACCCCCACGCACTCTGCGAACGTTCATTTCAAACTCTAAGTTCCGGCATTAAGTTAAGGCTCAGGCTTAGATAAGTTCTACTAGCTGACGTTTAAGCTTACGTTCAACAAACAAACTAAAGCTAAGCTTAGGCATAGCGGAAGACAAGTTTTCATAAAGGCAAATACCGGCTGGGGCATTTCCCTATAATCGCCTTCATTTTAAGTTACAGTACACGTAGGTGCAGATAATGTGCATTAGACGCTTCACGCACACCATTTTTAAGAACAAAACTGTAGAGCGTCAAGCAATATCTGATCTAACCAATTTCAAATGTTGACGACAGTACGTGCTACTTGTACCGGGCAGTTTAAGACAAGAAAAACCTGAAAAGTAGGTACCGACCTAGTAGGTGTCAGATAAGTACTTTTATTTTCAAGTAGGTTCAGGTTCAGGTTCAGGTTCACAATTTTCAGGTTAATACCCAGGTTTCAGGTTCAGGTTCAGGTATACCTACCAACTGTAGTACCGGCACCTTATATGGTGTCGGTCGGTACCATAAATGGCGTTAAGTGCCTGACTGTTATGGGCTCGAAACAAGCGTTAATTGAACAAGGAGCAGGTGCATTAGCATTGCAATTTTACTTCTCGACAGATGCTGGGTGTCCCAAGAAACAACCCAGGGACTTTTTACCGTAATAACCGCAAATCTCAACCGATTTGAGTGAATCTTTTTAACGAAAGACAAATTTCAAGAATTTATCTATCTTTCATTTAAAAAGGATTCATTCGAATCGGTTGAGATTTACGGTTGCTATAGCAAATAGTAGTTTTAATCACTGCTGTTCCTTACCAAAATCAGTGTTTCAAATTTGATGGAAAATATCTCAGGAACCAAACCGAGCATCTTAATGAAAATTGCATCAATTTCACAATAATTTATTTGTCTTGCATTCAAAGAAGATTCATTCAAGTCGGTTGAGATTTGCGGCTGCGACAGTAAAAAATTTTGTGGCTTCCCTAACTGAAGGTGAAGATCTACTATAACAGTGGAGGCAGTGGCGTATCCAGGAGGGTGTAGGGTGTGTACACCCCCCTTTGCGGTGGAGGTAGGAAGAAAACGTCTGTCAAAAATATAAGAAACTAATGAATTATGTACTAAAATTGTCTATTTTGTGCTCAGAATGCCTTCTAAATGCGTTTTTGAAGGCCAAATTTTCAAAATTTTCTCGTCCTGGTCGGGCAGAAGTCCAACCAGGCCATTATAAACTACTAAAACTTGAAATTTCTGTTAATTTTAAGCTCGGAATGCATTTTAAACCCGTTTTTGAAGGCTAATTTTGCTAAATTTTCTTACCCTTGTTGGGCAGCGGCCCAACCAGGCACTTTCAAAATTTTACCCTTTCTAAAATCCTGGATACGCCACTGAGTGGAGGCTTGCATGTCGGTGTAAGTGGTTTTTCTGAAACATTCTTTCAACGATTAGACTATGTTATACTCACCGTTCTATTCCAAAATCACTTATACTCTTCATAAGAAGTACGCTACTTTCAATTTGTGTAATGCCCCGTAGGTCAATGGTCAAGGAGAAGACAAAAGTCCTAATCAAAGCTCTAATAACCACTTAATGCTTTTCCTTTTCCGTCAAACCAATTTTAGGAAGAGTCAGTTGTTGTGTCAGATTCAGTAGCGTATACATGCAGCTGTAGTATGTGTCACCCATTGATACTGTAGATAGAGCACTAAAAGCGGTCAAAAGTCGAGTAAAACGAACAAATGCAGCTATTTACAGGCAATTTTGGCAAAGAAATTGTAAAAAAGCCAAAAAATAGCTAGAAAGATTGTTTCCGTGAAAAATCGAGGGTGTGATCTGGCCAGGTTTTCAGACACCTATCATGTGCAGATGGTTGGATAGAAATAAAGGCTGTGTAAACGAATAACAGTGTGGAGAAAACAGTTTACTGTAATTTTTGGCACAAAGCTAGAAAAGAGAAATAAAGCATACAGGAAGAAGTTATCAAGCATATCCTATTTCTTCTCAGTGGACTGATTAGGGGTTGGCCTTGGCGAATCCGATTCTCTTGTTCTGGGGATCGTAGACATTGCACCAGGCACGGATGAACGTGTCTCCCAGGATCCATTCGGGACCTCCGAAACCACCACCAGGAGCGATGCCCAAGATGCACTGGCCTCCAATCTAAAAACTCATACAATGTGTATATCGAGATCGACTACACTTTGGTTATCCCTTTGCAAATGACCGTGGTTGTAACATATCGGAAACTTTCTGGCTTCCGATATGTTCACAGCCTCAGTTTCCGATCTTTCTTTTCGATAGGTTTTGTCCTGGTTTAGTGCGGTAAACTGGTATACTGAAAGTTATTTTGAAACCATTTCAATTGCAAGTTTCCCCTGAACTTCTAAAACAACAATTTTGAATTTGCTACTAGTTTAAAACGCCTTTCTGACAGGGTCTGTAACAGCCTTGCCATAATTTTTTTGCTTCTCAATAGGTTGGCCAACTGCCCCATATGGCGTATGTTTCAAAGGGTTAAGATTGAGAGAACTCACATTAACGATGTAGTCTCTGGACGGGATGCCATACTGCTTTCCGCCAATGGTGAAGGTCAGATCGGGTCCCGACGCGCTGCAGTCGATGGAGTACTGTAAGAGTTACCGTAGTAGCTGCGAAAAGAAAAAGATGGGGTCACTTACGCCTCCGACAGACGGGTCGTATTTGCCGCCGAGAGCATCAGCCAAGTTGCTGACAACGCTGCTTGGCCCAATGATCAGAGAGGTGCCGGTGTCCGAGATGGCGCTTTGTTTGCGGTGACTACTGTAGCTACCGGCGCTGGCTCTAAAAATCGATACTCAACCATACAGTACAATCACCGAAAGCAAACAGTATTTCCGCTACCCTAGGAATCAGACCGAAATGGCCCCTATACGTCACGTTTGTGCAACATTTTGGATCAGGCAAAAGTAGGTGTCGGGAAATGATCTCCTAGCCTGACGGAAATGGCACGCTGTCGGTGTCAGAGATGACATAGCATTTCGGCTGATGGAGGTAGAATTTTTAATTCCTGATGGTGGGGGCTGAGGGATGGTAAGCCAAAAAGCCCGATTTTTGCATGTTTTAGGTTAAAATAAGCTATTCTGAGCTGATTTACACCTAATCTATCATAATTTTCTATACAAAATTCTTGCAAAAAATTCCTGATGGGGAGGGGAGGGGTAGCGGCGGCCTGATGGGGGTCAATCCCTCATCAGGCCCCCTTTGCACATGTTTGGTCGGTGCACACAGATTGGCACTTATATGGGTATAGGTGATGGTACAGTACATACTTAGGGACTTAGAGTTGTGGGACCATACCCTACCACTAACTTTAAACATGGTTGCCGGGTACTATGTATGGCGTTAAGCATACAAGTAACAGGTGGGGACCAAGGGGACGGGGTGAGGTAGGGAGTTCCTGCCAGGGGGGTCAGGGTCTAGGTTTTGCCCACGGAGGGGTCCAAAATAAAAAAAAACTGAAAAATGCCCGGAAATGCGTTTTAAACACGTTCTATATAGAAATTTGAAGCTGGAAGGGCTAAAAACAAGCGTAAAATGGCAGAAAGAACTTCCAAAAACAACCGATTTGTCTCAAAATATCAGCAGCTTAAACGGTAAATTCAGTTACCAAAAGGCCTTTTAAGCTAACGATTAATCACTTCTGAGCTAGTACGTACCGAAACTGCTATATGTAACGTATGTAGTGCTTTTATCAGGTCGGGGTCTCTAAACTGTCTCGGGGTAGGGGTAAGGGGATGGTCCTGAATTTTCTGGGAAGCAATCGAGGGTAATTCTGAATGTTTCAAGGTCTGACCCGTCAATGTCGAATTGGTAGTAAGTGGCTTCGGTGAGATCGTTCCAGTCCGGACTGCCCTGACAATGCTGACTGTCAAAAGCTCCGTAGGTGAACTGACCGCCCTTCTGACCTTCCCCGCTGCGGCTGAAACCGGTTTGGCTTAGCAGAGTGCCAAAGAACGAAATATCGATTATTAGAGCACAGTTTAACTGGCGCCTTACAAACCGTCATAGTAATGTTTCACAGAAAGTAGAAAGTTACATACGTATAAATATTTTAGTCCGACTGGATCTTAGTTCTACAGAATCGAATGTTTCAATTTTCAAATGGGGGTGATATTGTAATTAAGAAAACAGAGTGCTTACTGTTCCATCCAGACAGTGAAGTAAGGCTGATCCAGCTGCGGGATGAGGTTGATGAAGGGAGGAGTGACGTGATCGACTGAGATCGAGTCGAAAGCCATTCCGCAAATGCCATCGATGGGGGTTCTGGCGAAGAAATCGGCGATATACGTCGCCTGACCGAAAGTCTGCTTGTCCACACACAGACCGGACGATCCGAACTACAAGTGGCACTGCTGTATGCAAATTTTTGCAGTTTCCTACTTACACAGAACTTATCGGCTCCCAAGAATCCTTCGGCAGATCCGGTTCCGTACTGAATCGACCACCGACGTCCGTTGGCGTGGTAGGTGCTGCTTTGACTGCTGTGGTACTTGTTCTTGTTGCCTAAACGAGTACAGTAATAAGTTACTGTAGTTACAGTACTCTTCTTACTGCAAGCGTAGGCATCGCAGGTCTTGTCCGGCACCCAGAGATTGGAGGACCCGGTGTCCAGGAGGATGGCGAAGCTCTGTGGAGGTGTTCCCAGCGAAACCGAGGCTACATAGCTCAGCTGAAACATTAAACTGTCAAGTGACAGCGTGGCCGAGTGGTTAAGGCGATTGACTAGAAATCAATTGGGGTCTCCCCGCGCAGGTTCGAATCCTGCCGCTGTCGAATATTTTTGGACCACTTTTTTTACCTTTTAAAAGTGAGCCCAGAGCCAAGTTGTGTCTAGAAAAAGGCGAACGAAAGGGTTCCACCTTTAAAACCGAGCCTTATAGCCGAAAAGTGTCTAAATTTGGGGTCACATTTTTGCACCAGTTATAAGACCCGGGTCTTGTAGGTGGGAAATCTATATTTTACAATTAAAACTCAATGTTCTGCAAGAAATACACTGGTTTTGATCTTTGCAACAACTGACTGCACGTTTAAGTCTGAATAGCTCAGTTTGAAACCAGTTTTGAAAACATAGGCAACTTAGAAGCTCCAATATGCTTAAAGCAGCTATCAAATCAACAATTTTACCAAGATTACGCAGGTTTTAGAACGATTCTTGAACGACCTCAGTTCAAAAACTACATATTCATTAGTTATCTTGTAAAAATATACAGCAAAACACACAATTCTGAGCCACGAGACACGGGTCTTATAACTGGAAAATGCCTCTGACAGACCCTGCTTTCTGACCACCTGCTATAAGACCCGGGTCTTATAATCAGAAAAGAAATCCAGTTATAAGACCCGGGTCTTGTAGATGGAAAACTGCGGTAGGTGTTCGACAGAAACCTACGTCATCGTAGTCCTTGACCGGCTGGGATCCGGACTTCATGGAGATGGCCTTTCGGATGTTCTTGGTGATCAGATGTTCGGTCCAGGTCCCTTCCTTCATTTTCTGTTCGCGCACCGACTGGATCGGTCGGAGGGTGTGCTTGTAGACAGCACCCAGACTCACTCCCACCAACGCCAACAAGAGGAGGGCAGTCTTCATGTCTGCGACTTTAGACAGAGGAGAGAAGTAATGTCGGATGGCTTTGGGACCGGCCTTTTATAGGCAAGAAGCACAGGTGTTAGCTCACAGGTTTATCTGGCTTAGTCCGGTTTCGGAAGGAACTGTTTGACGCCATAAACTGGAGCTGGCTTGGGAGTTTGGAACAGCTGTTAGAAAGTGCGTAATGTGTCCTGCTTGCCCTTATCAGCGCCGGGGAAAGTGAAATTCGCAACTGGGCCATTTAGTTAGTAGTCATGTTTTTGAAATTCCCCTTTGAGCTAGAGGGGCAACCGGACAGTACCTTAAAGCCCAATCATTTCTGCAAGTTCTCTTTGAACGCCGAAAACATTTGAATTTGCGTGGACCTAGTTTTCGGGTCATAAAACCACCTGCACGAGTGGGAATTTTCACACCAAACTTGCAAAACAGATAGTCTGTTAATATTACCGGAGAGCGCTGCATTGGGTACCCTTTTACACTAACCAGCACTTAGCATTTTCCGCAACAAAAATCAGAACCTGTTAGTGTACCCGGTACACTAACTGGCACTTACCAAATTTGCTTGTTTTCACGATTTCTATGTAGAAATGTAATTTTGTAATCCAGACTACTGTTTCTGCCATGTAAATGAGAGTGATTCGTCAAAGTTTTCATTCATGTGAGTTTTGTGTCAGTAAAAACGACTGAAAATGAGCAAAAATATACGTAGACCTGCTTTAAAGCTACCGTAGTGTTGAAAAATTTTGACACCCATCACATAAAACCTGTCTCCAAATAGTGTACCCCGGGTACACAATCCGGCACTAAGTGCCAGTTAGTGTACCCCGGATACGCTATCTGGAGGGGTACCCTATGCAGCACTCTCCGGTAGCTGAAATTTTAAGCCAAATCGATGAAGAACCATACCAAAATTGGACTAGTTACTAAATTCAAAGATTGATTTTAGTACTAGTACCATACCAAACCAAATTCAAAACAGCTCTTTTATACTATAACTATACCATACCATATCAAAATCAAACGCCTTTACGAGATAATTTTAGTACTGTGATTTTGGTAAGGCCTTTTCATTTTTGTACTAGCTAGTTGGCTGTATTTATAACACTTTTCAAATGCGTCAAAATACAGTATATTCCCAATCCTTTCTGCATGTTTTGATTCTAAAAAACTCAAGAAAGGTGGATTGAGCATAATTTCCAAACGCTTCTATGACATTATCACAGCAAATTTAGCACTACTGTACCAAATTCATACCAACCAAATTAAAACTGAATTAGCTAGTACTACACCATGACCATACCATACCATATCGAATTCGAAGTTTGAATTTGGTAGGCATCCCTGTAAAGAACCGACCTAGAACAAATCGGATAACCTGGATAGTCTGCCCCCGTTGGATTAAACCCTAATTTTTGACACACATCACAAATTTTAACCGGACGGTAGGTTGCTTCAAAAAAACAATGTTTCTGAATTGAACTACGTGCATAACGATGCAAGCTTGAGCAAAACCGTTTTACTAGCTTTTTAACGGTTTCAATTTTTTCTATACAAACAAAAAACCTGACAGTTTTCGCTCGCATGTGTACAAATTTGTGTAGTATACAAATGTGCAATATGTATAAAAAGCCAATAAAATCAAAACCGTTCATCGGAGGTGCTTCTGGCTCTGGAGGCACTGCGACTGCGCGAGTAGCTCCTTTCACTCTGTTTTCTGACGATTTCCTCAGTACCGGCCCATTCCTGTACGTTGCCGGCTGCGAAGACCGTATACACAACTGCACCAAAGAGCAGGATTGCAGCCGAAATCCAGAACACCAATCGCCACTCTAACAAGGTCTCCTAAATTTCGTTAGCTCAATTACCGTACCATATAAAGGGTGTGTCAAAAAAACAACCCAGCAGAGTTATTGCTGTAGCAGTCGCAAATCTCAACCGATTTGAATGAATCCTGCTTTAAATGAAAGACGAATAAATTCTTGAAAGACTGGTGAAGGCCCTATTAAGATACGATGCTTAGTTCCTGAGATATTTTCCTTCAAATTCAAAACAGAGATTTTGGCAGTGAACGAGAGCGATTCCGTTGCACTTCACAACAAAACGGATTCCTACTGCTGAGGGGCAACAAGACTTTTACAAATGAAGTAACCAAGCATGTGTGGCACCAGAAAAACCTCGTTACGTTAGCCCTGAGCAGTAGGAATCGGTTTTATTATGAAGTGCAACAGAATAATAAAAATCGCTCTTGTTCATAGCCAAAATCTGTTTTGACTTTGAGTGCAAATATCTCAGGGACCAAGCATCATATCTTAATAAAAGCTTCACCAAACTTTCAAGAATTAATTTATCTTTCATATAAAATAGGACTCACTGAAATCGGTTGAGATTTACGGTAAAAATCTGCTGGGTTGTTTTAATCTCTGTTGTTCACTGCCAAAATCTCTGTTTTGAATTTTAAAGCAATTATCTCAGGAACCAAGCAACGCATCTTAATGAAAGCTACACCAATCGTTCAAGAATTTATTTATCTTTCATTTAAAGCAGGATTCATTCAAATCGGTTGAGATTTGCGGTTGCTACAGCAAAAAATCTGCTGGGTTGTTTTTTTTGACGCACCCTGTATATTGCTCTCCCAGTAAATTCTGTTCAATATACAACGGTATTGACGATAAACGACGTTGAGTGCTTGATTGTGAAAGAACTGATACTGTACGTAGTTGTTTACAAAAACAATTTACGCTAGTATAATATGCATGACTGAGTGATAGAATTTACTAGAAAGTATTCCCCTATACAACTTGAAAAAATAGAGACCCAGTCTTGAATAGACGAATCGAAAAATAAATTTGAAAAAATAGAACAGGGCTTCTAATCTAATCGAGAATATACTGTATTTTTTCCTTATAAATTACATCTTTCTATCATAGGAGCTTGGTACCAAAGATGTGATGGTTTGAGTCAAAAGCATCAGCCGTTTCGAAATCATCTCCCTTAGGCGAACACTGACCTTTTTGTTCGCCTAAACAGATTTGTTTTGTGTTCGCTTGATTGAGGAGACTCAAGGAATGCAAACGTGTACATTGTAACAGACTAGAAGGTAAAATTTTGTTCGTGACAAAGGTTAGTAAATTGCTCGCTCTTAACAGGCCCATACGAACAAAGTAAAGAGAACAAACTAACGTCTGGAGTAAGTACAGAAGCGATGTAAGGCGCACAGATTCCAGGAATGGTCGCGAACGTGTTGCTGATGCCCATCAAAGTACCGGCGAACCGGGGAGCTATGTCCACATGGTTGACTATGTAGCCAGCAAACTGGAACCCACACAGACCTTGGGCTATTACCAGCATGACCACTGCTAGAACCCGTTGGTCACAGCCCATGTAACCCGTTAGCACGATGAACAGCGCTTGGCCCAGGTTAGCTGAAGAACGCCAACTGTACAGTACAGTGCGACTAGGCTTTTTAAAATTACGATTTATAAATAGTACTCGGTAATATGTATTGACATTAGGGCTGCGACTGTATATCGAGATGGAAGGCTGAAAATCAATATGATCGAACGATTTTCCAATGTCGATATCGCGATATTACCATCGTTATACTGTACATCTTTGTTTCAATTCAGAACGAAAAAAGTCCCAACATATACTGTACAGGGTGTGCCAAAAAAACAACCCAGCAGATTTTTCGCTGTAGCAACCGCAAATTTCAACCGATTTGAATGAATCCTTTTTTAAATGAAAGATAAATAAACTCTTAAAAGATTGCTGAAATTTTCATTAATGTACTCTGTCCTGAGATATTGGCTCTCAAAGTCAAAACAGTGATTTTGGCAGTGAACAAGAGGGATTTTTTTATTATTCTGCATTTCGTAATAAAACGGATTCCTGCTACTGCTAAGGGCTCTTGGAGGCTTTACAGGTGACACAGAAACTCGGTTTACTTCAACACTAAAGTATCATTAGCCCCTGCAGTAGGAATCTGCTTTATGATGAAATGCAACGGAATCGCTATTGTTCTTTGCCAAAATCTGTTTCGACTTAGAAGGCAAATATCTCAACAACTAAACTGTGAATCTCAATAAAAATAGCACCAATCTTTGAAGAATTTAAATATTCAAATTGAAACATATTCAAATCGGTTGAGATTTGCGGTTGCTACAGCAAAAAATCTGCTGGGTTGTATTTTTTGGCACACCCTGTACATATACATTTGAAAATCCTAATATTTGCCATCTGTAGTACTGTTGTTAAGCAAATTTATTTGAAATATAATTTAATTATAATTTACTTGCCAAACAATTTACTTGTACTAGTAAATTTCTAAAAAAATATAATTAAAATTTACTTAAGGCAAAAATTCAATTTTTATAAAGGGGCCGTCCATAAACTACGACCTTCAGAGAGGGGGGGTGGGGGTACCTTGAAAAACGTCGCAGAACGTCGGAGGGGGGGGGTGGGGGGTTGATGCAAAACGTTGACGTATTTTTGGCCTTTTTTGGTAAGGTTTGACGATTGCAGAATAAGCAAGAATGCAGAGAAAGTCAAACGGTTTTTGACACATTTTTGTAGTTGTACAACATACAGTATGTCAGCGTGATTTGTACAGGGTGTGCAAAAAAAACAACCCAGCAGATTTTTTACTGTAGCAACCGTATAAACCAACCGATTTGAATAAATCTTTTTTGAATGAAAGACAAATAAATTACCGATTGGTAGAGTTTTCGTTTAGATGCTCTGCTTGGTTCTCGAGATATTTGCCCTCAAATTTGCAACACTGATTTTGGCAACGAACAAGAGTGATTAAAACAACCCAGCAGATTTTTTACTGTGGCAACCGCAAATCTCAATCCATTTGAATGACTCTTTTTTAACTGAAAGTTAAATAAATTCTGGAAAGATTGGTGAAACTAACTGGTAAATACTAGTGATGTAAAAAATTAATTTAATTGTAATTGAAATTCGCATAATTGACCCGTTTTTAATTTCAATTCAATTAATTTAATTTAATTGAAATTCAAAAGTTGGGCTATAATTTAATTGTAATTTAATTGAAATTCGACTGGAATTTCAATTATATTTTCAGTTATTTCCTGTGATGAATGTAAGGAAATGTGTAAGTATTAGAGGCTCTAAGGACTTCAAATAAAAACCTATTTCGGGTTTGTCACCTCTTCATACTGACCTCACTATGTTTTGTAGTATTTTATGATCTGTTTTTTATTTCATAGTTCATAAAAGCCAAAACACTGATTTTTGGATGTATGGTTGGTTGACTGACAATCTCCTTTTAGCAAAGGTACCTAGGAAGTGATGTTGCTCAAAAATGCTAGATTATGCACTGATATAATATAGTAATAATGAACTAACTGTAAATGTCCCCCAGAATGCCATTTTGTGCTGTTTTAAAAGGCAACAATTTAAAATTTTCTCGCGGTTGGACAGCAGGCTAACCAGGTGTCTCTAAGCTTTTACATGAACATTTTTCTAAGTCCTGAGTCACTGTCACTGTCTTTTAACAGCAAAATTACACTAATTTCAAAAAATTGAAAATAATAATTGAAAAAATTGCATAATTGAAATTTTCCGAGGTTCCATAATTTAATTGAAAATATAATTGTAATTGAAAATAATGGAAAACTATTTCAGTTAATTTAATTTAATTTAATTGAAATTAAAAACTGAGCCCATAATTTAATTGTAATTGAATTGAAATTCAAATTCCATAATTTTACATCACTAGTAAATACGTATGTGAACAGGCATAAATTTTTTTATTATTCATTTGTGATTACGCAGCCAGAAAAGCAGCTTCAGATTTTGAACGAAAATTCGAAAATTTTATTTCGGGGGGGGTGTCCTCCCAAACGTCGTAATTTTTATGGGGGGTGATTATGAAAACGTCGGTAAACGTCGGAGGGGGGGTGGGGGTGCAAAATTTTGAATTTTTGAACGTCGTGGTTTATGGACGGCCCCAAAGTATAGATAAAAAAATGTCCCATCGCTTTTTCGGCCTTCACTCAAACGTTTCGTTCTCAGTCACTTCTTTGCCGATTTGGCTCAAATGTTCAGCAAAAATTAACAACATGGTTGGCTAAATATTCTGCAAGTTTAGTGCCCAAATTCCGGCTCATACTGGTTTTATGACCCGATAACTAGGAATGAGGGTGGTCCACGCAAATTTATTTTTTTTCGGTAATACAAGGAGTACAGGCCTAAAACTTGCAGGAATGATTGGTGTTGCTATTGGGCATAACATACTAAGGGGGGCACCCCTGTAGTTCAAAGGGCACTAAAATTGGAGAATTTCAAAAACATGACTAATTATGACTTTTCTTCGTAAAACCGGCAAAATGACGATTGTGAAGATTTTCGATTTTCAAAAAAAACGCTGCAGGGATGGTTTCTATGGTGTGGAACAGAGTTCAAATATCAGGTTCATTTATTTGTCTAACTTCCTGCTACAATCTGCGTCGATTAACAACAGATTCAGTGCTTTGATTCTAGAAGGTGCGGATTTCTTAACTATGGGATTTTCACTCATGTTTTTGAAATTCCCCAATTTTAGTGCCCTTTGAGCTGCCCGCTTAGTATGTTATGCACATACATGTAACAGGGGGGTCTGGGGGGTCTGCCCCCCACCCGACTTAGGCCAGACCCCCCCAGATGGGGACCCCCCCCCCCGAGACGATTTCACCGACCCCCCCTCCGATTTTTCTGGCAAGTAAATTTTCGAGCAAATTTTTGCAATTTTTTACACTTCCACACACAAAAATTGCCAAAATCGCCTGCAAAACAGCACTTTTTAGCTGTATTTCAGCCCAAATTAGCGATTTTTGGCAATTTGTAGCCGAAAAATTGCGATTTTTGAGGTTTTTTAGTGCCCAACCCCCCTCCCCCAAAAATTTTGGCTCAGACCCCCCCAACCCCCCTCCCCCCATCGGCGGATGACCTGTTACATGTATGGTTATGCACAATGGCAACACCAATCATTCCTGCAAGTTTCAGGCCTGTACTCCTTGTATTACCGAAAAAAATAAATTTGCGTGGACCACCCTCATTCCTAGTTTTTGGGTCATAAAACCAGAATGAGTCGGAACTTTGACACTAAACTTGCAGAATATTTAGCCAACCATTTTGTTAATTTTTTGCTGAAAATATGAGCCAAATCGGTAAAGAAGTGACTGAGAACGAAACGTTTGAGTGAAGGCCGAAAAAGCGATGGGACATTTTTTTATCTATACTGTATAATTAAAATTATTATTTACTTACCAGATAATTTACTTGTATTAGTAAATTTCTAAAAAATATAATTAAAATTATAATTATAATTTAGTTAGCAACAGTAATCTGTAGTCGGTCGGTAGCAAACTATTAGAGTAAGGTTATCCGAGCAATGATATGTATACTTTGAAACATTATCTGATTTTTGCTACTTTTGTAACGCGTATGAGCCCCCTATAGGGCAGAATAGACGCACAGCGAGAAGCACAGTAACAGCATTTAAACAGTGAGAAACTGTACCTATTAACATCATGATAACTCGCACAACCCTGGTGCTGAGATAGCGACTGCGCAAAAAATCGGCGGAAACCGACGCTATCTGAGTGACTACGAAGAATGAGAGATACGGTAAAGCTGAGTAGAGACCATTCTGAAACCTAATTATTAGTTATGAATTGGGGATTTTTCACTGACTTATCCAGGGTTTTGTAAATGTATGTATGTATGTATGTATGTATGTATGTATGTATGTATGTATGTATGTATGTATGTATGTATGTATGTATGTATGTATGTATGTATGTATGTATGTATGTATGTATGTATGTATGTATGTATGTATTAGTGATGTAAAAAATTAATTTAATTGTAATTGAAATTCGCATAATTGACCCGTTTTTAATTTCAATTCAATTAATTTAATTTAATTGAAATTCAAAAGTTGGGCTATAATTTAATTGTAATTTAATTGAAATTCGACTGGAATTTCAATTATATTTTCAGTTATTTCCTGTGATGAATGTAAGGAAATGTGTAAGTATTAGAGGCTCTAAGGACTTCAAATAAAAACCTATTTCGGGTTTGTCACCTCTTCATACTGACCTCACTATGTTTTGTAATATTTTATGATCTGTTTTTTATTTCATAGTTCATAAAAGCCAAAACACTGATTTTTGGATGTATGGTTGGTTGACTGACAATCTCCTTTTAGCAAAGGTACCTAGGAAGTGATGTTGCTCAAAAATGCTAGATTATGCACTGATATAATATAGTAATAATGAACTAACTGTAAATGTCCCCCAGAATGCCATTTTGTGCTGTTTTAAAAGGCAACAATTTAAAATTTTCTCGCGGTTGGACAGCAGGCTAACCAGGTGTCTCTAAGCTTTTACATGAACATTTTTCTAAGTCCTGAGTCACTGTCACTGTCTTTTAACAGCAAAATTACACTAATTTCAAAAAATTGAAAAAAAATAATTGAAAAAATTGCATAATTGAAATTTTCCGAGGTTCCATAATTTAATTGAAAATATAATTGTAATTGAAAATAATGGAAAACTATTTCAGTTAATTTAATTTAATTTAATTGAAATTAAAAACTGAGCCCATAATTTAATTGTAATTGAATTGAAATTCAAATTCCATAATTTTACATCACTAGTATGTATGTATGTATGTATGTATGTATGTATGTATGTATGTATGTATGTATGTATGTATGTATGTATGTATGTATGTATGTATGTATGTATGTATGTATGTATGTATGTACTTACATCTTTGATGTCGAAGCCGAGCGCACTTCCCATAAAAGTAGGCAATTCAGTCAGCATTAGATCAGTGGCGAAATTACAAGTTGTATGCGACACTACAATAGCCCAGACCGGCATCGACTTGACAATATCGCACCACGGAATTACCACATCCTAAAAAGCCGCACCTATTTCCCAAAAAAATACTCATCACATTTCTAACTTTATCTTCCGTTTCAGGCTGTTCAACATTCTTCTCTATGTAGAGTCGTTCTTTGTCAGAAATGCGCGGATGTTTAGCCGGAGTATCGGCCGAGAGTAGCCAAAAGGCGGCGCACCATAGAACGCCCAGACCTCCGAAAAGGTAGAAAATCGACTCCCACCCAGCTGCGTCGCACATCAGCCCCGATAAGGGAAAGGCCAACACGTTTCCGATCTGAGTTCCGGCATAGCAGAGACCGACCAGAAAGGTTCGTTCGGCCGAGGGCGCCCATTGCGACCAGACTGCATGGAAGCCTGGGAACACCACTCCCTAAGACAAAGTAACTTTACACAGTTGAGCGGCGTTTTGGCCATGGGTAGGTTAACGCTATACCGTGTGTCACAACAGAATCTAGACCACAGAAAGCCGGTAGGTAAATGGGAACTGAACCGGAGCTGCCTAAGAACTGCATGACAGCAAAGGTGAAGGATGTTTATAGGCAGGACACTCCATTAAAGGGCTTTGAAAAGAGCGCCGGTGTCCTGAGCTAAACAGACAGACAGACAGACAGACAGACAGACAGACAGACAGACAGACAGACAGACAGACAGACAGACAGACAGACAGACAGACAGACAGACAGACAGACAGACAGACAGACAGACAGACAGACAGACAGACAGACAAACAGACAGACCCGACCGACCGACCGACCGACCGACCGACCGACCGACCGACCGACCGACCGACCGACCGACCGACCGACCGACCGACCGACCGACCGACCGACCGACCGACCGACCGACCGACCGACCGACCGACCGACCGACCGACCGACCGACCGACCGACCGACCGACCGACCGACCGACCGACCGACCGACCGACCGACCGACCGACCGACCGACCGACCGAAAAATTTCCTTCATGTCATACAGACAGACAGGCAGTGAACGCATTATCAGGTTTGGTACCTCATGTTCGGGCACTGTGTTGTGGTACCATATGACCCCTGCCTACCTTGTGGTACAGACATGCCACAGAGGGGTCTCAGGATCTTGCCTAACCGAGTTGGGCCGCAACCTCTAGATTGAAAAGTACCACCCGATCATTCGGGAATAATTTTTGGCGCAATTTTTGTCTTTTTTTACAATTTTCAGACATTAGCTAAAGGGGTGCCGTATCTCTAAGTGTAGCCACCATATATGGCCTAAGTGCCTGGCAGCTATTAATACCTGTCCTATTCCGCAGACAACACGCAAAATGATAAGCCAGACATAACTGGCCTTGGCTCCCAATGGACACAGCAGGGTGGCGATTGCTGACAAAAGTAAACTGAAGGTGAGAACGATTTTTCCTCCGAATCGCTCAGCCATTACGCCTGAATCAGAAGACTTTTACCAAACGCAATGGATACAGTTGGCCAGGCGGGCGCTCTTTACCTCCGATCAGTTGTGTGGAGATGTAGCCCCAGAAAAAGGCGCCCAGAACCAATCCTTGCGTCTGTTCGTACCAGACGAATTCTCCATCTGGCTGAAATACAAGAACAGGGTGATTCACAAATTCATAGGGATTTCGTAAACTCATAACTATTTTGTTTGAGGACCAGATCGGCACATTTTGGGTATGATAAGTGAACATAATTTGCATTTTACGGTTTCAAATTTCAGGCTTGTTTCATCACTAAATGTTTGAAAACGGCCAATTCTATGAACAGCAAACTGAAATTTCCATCACTGGTGCTAAAATATTTGGCTAGTGCGTGATTATGCCAGCGTTTCAGTCGTGATAGCATTCTAAGACCATAGCGGATTGACGCCTCATTCACTTTCCAACACAACCCAACATTTTTAGCAGTCGTGATGGCCTTTTGTTGGTGATGGAACGTTCAAAATGTGTGGCTTTTTTGAGTGCACTAAAAGCACAGTGATGTGATGTGATGATAGTGCAGTGAAAGTTCTGTATGGAATTTGGGAGAGAAGACGAGTCCCCGAGCGATCCCAGCATCCGCCGGTGCTATGTGCGACAAAACTTGGAAAAGGCGTATTTCAATTCGGTCATACTCTTCAAACAAAAAAGTTTTGAGCTTGCGAATCCCCACGGGATACGTATGTACATATGTGAATAAGCGATTTATTCTAAATTTAGGCTGAATCAGAGGGAAAATTTGTGTTTATTGTTTTGCCTAGTACATATATATAATTATAGTGGTACCTGATTTGAAGACTGATTTTGAGCAGTGGCCTCGCATCCTTTAGGAGTGTTGTTGGTGACATCGTGCAGCTTAATAGCGGTGTGGTTTAGCATGCAGACCAGAGCTACGCTAGCGTGCACTCTCAAAGCGTACATATTGGCGAAGCCCAGAAAACCAATTATTGCCAAACTCAAACGCGCACTGCACCATAGCGGGGCTTCTGAAATTTAAATACAACAGGTATACTGTACAGTACAGTACGTGTCTGTAGATACACAAAAAATCCTACTTTCAGCCAGTGACATTGCGTTAAACGATACAAGTAGCTGCTACATGCCCAAGGTTTAGACACTTTCTGTAGGATTAACTGCAAATTTTGATAAGAAACACGTGTTTGTTTAGATGCGTAGTAAGTACAGCGTTTTGAACACAGATTATTTAGTAAGCGCAATGCCAATTCTGGCGATTTTAACCGGACCGTTTGACCTACTCAAATCATCCAAACACAATCTTACTAACCAGATCCAGACTTGTCCGAAAAGTCGTTAATCTCAGTTACAAGTAAACTAGTGCATTTTGAGTAACTTTTGAAAGGTAACGTAATAAGTCTTCAACCAAAATTTCCCTCCGCACACCGGTTATGCCTAGTGTTGTTACAATACCAAAATTTCCGTTTGACTATGACTATGACTACCGCTGGTTTGAGTACAATTCCAGAGTAGTCAAATTTGGCTATATTGTAGTCAAACCATTTTACTACCGGAGAGTGCTGCATAGGGTACCCCTCCAGATAGCGTACCCGGGGTACACTAACTGGTACTTAGTGCCGGATTGTGTACCCGGGGTACACTATTTGGAGACAGATTTTATGTCATGGGTGTCCAAAATTTCCAACATTACGGTAGATTTAAAGCAGGTCTACGTATATTTTTGCGAATTTTCAATCGTTTTTACTGATACAAAACCTCACAAGAATGGAAACTTTGACCAACCACTCTCATTTTCATGGCAGAATCAGTAATCTCGATTGGAAAATTGCATTTTTGCTCAGAAATCGTGAAAACAAGCAGTTTAACATGATTTGGCTAAGTGCCAGTTAGTGTACCGGGTACACTATCTGGATCTCATTTTTGTTGCGGAAAATGCTAAGTGCTGGTTAGTGTACCCGGGTACCCAATGCAGCACTCTCCGGTACCATGGCCACACGTTTGACTACTTTCACTACTTTTTTGGAACAGAGCCAAATTAGCATTTTCAACGATTTATCCGAATTCAGTGACCAGGATCAGCCAGAAATGCCTGTGATTCCAATCCATCAATAACTTATTTATTCTAAAATAAGGGGCCGTTCATAAACGACGTCGTTCCAAAATCCCGATTTTTCGGACCCCCCCTCCCCCCAAAATCGCCTTGCGTCGTTTCTTGGGAACCCCCCCCCTATGGCGACGTCGTTTTCTGTTTACCCCCCCCCCGATAAAAGGGCAGTACATACAGTACTGTCACGTTTTTTTGTTACCATACTGCGCAATCAATAGAATAAATCCCTACAACCACTCTGGAAAGCTTTTCTGTATGGAGAAACGTTTGACAGAATGTGCATAAATCGAAAATAATGTAATTGAAGTACCCTAAAATTTATAAAAAAGCGACGTCGTTTTTTGCTAACCCCCTCCCCCTCCTGGTGCGTCGTCTATCGTCGCATTTCAGCCGACCCCCCCTCCCCCCCTCTGGAACGACGTCGTTTATGAACGGCCCCTAAACAGTAGTTATCCGCTATAAGCATAGCAGAATCGTTTCTATTATTTTGAAAATTTCCTTTGCAAAAGCAAAGTCAACATGATGTGCAGAAAACCGCCTTCAAAGAGAATAGAAGCCATCTATGTGTCAAACAAAACCAAGACAATTCTTGCCTCTTTTCTAGCTAGAAAGTGTATTCTATCTACTGTATGCAATAATAATTTGTGGTGAAACTGTGGGACTTGAATCAAACTGAGGTTCCACTGACTGATGCTTCATTATTTTAAAATTTCAGCGAAAAGCTTGTTTGGTGTTCAATAGTGCTTAAAAATGTATCAAGTTTTTTTAATATTTTGTTGTCAACAGCAAAATGTTGTAAAATACGCTTGAAAAGCCTGCCTCTTATAGCAAAACGTAGTCATAGTCAAACGGTTTGACTACCTGGTCTTCGTTTGACTACGTATTTATGGTAACGAAGGTAGTCAAACTTTGACTTTGACTACCTGTCCGTTTGACTGCGATATTACAAAAGTATTAACTATGACTTTGACTATGACTAGTAGTCATAACAACACCGGTTATGCCGATGACACTAAACTCTACTTTGCCATGCAAAGTCTGAAATCAAAGCTAGAGCTAGATTGCCGCACTAATGGCTTGGCTTGGGCAGAGAGGATGCAACCATCACATATTGTGCTGTAATGCCTTAAATGCCCAACGGTATTAATCTAAGTTAGAGACTTCTATGGACCAGTGTGCTCGAGATCCGGCCGGTGTCCTGTCCAATGCAGCCCGTGCACATTTGAAACTTGTGTATGTACCGTATATTCCAATAAGCCAACTATTCTAATAAGCCACTGTCAAGAGGAGGCTTTAAAGAAATAAGCCGCGCCCTCTAATAAGCTACGTGTCCAGACCACTCTGAAATAAATAGGCTTATTGCAATAAACATGGTATTTGAGATGATTTGTAACTGTCTCTAACTTGGCGGATCAGGCCCCTGGGTTCTGACATCAGATGATCTAAAGCTTCCCAGGCATTGTCAGTTTATTACGGCTGAAGGATTTCAATTGGTAAACTTGATTTTTAGATAATCTAAAAGTAGTATTATTTAATGGCAATAGAAATATTTCACGGCGCTCGGTCTGTTAAAAAATCCTATATAGGATTTTCTAACGATAGGATTTTTTATTAGCAAATCTTCGGTATCTACATACCACCTATAACAGTCAGGCACTTAACGCCGTTTATGGTACCGACACCATATAAGGTGCCGGTACCATATATGGTACCGGTACCGAGGGTAGTGGTACCATATATGGTACCGTCACCATATATGGTACCGGCACCATATATGGTACCCCTACCCATGGCCATGGGTGCCAGTACCATATATGGTGCCGGTACCATATATGGTGACGGTACCATATATGGTACCACTACCATATATGGTACGAAATCTGAACGGAGTGGTACCATATATGGTACCGGTACCGGAAAAACGCGAAGGTGGGGGTACCATATATGGTGACGGTACCATATACGGTACCGGCACCTTATATGGTACCGTCACCATATATGGTACCGGTACCATATATGGTACCACCACAGACCTCGAACGTGGGGGTACCATATATGGTGACGGTACCATATATGGTGCCGGTACCATATATGGTGCCACTACCTACAGAACCGGTACCATATATGGTACCGGCACCTTATATGGTGTCGGTACCATAAACGGCGTTAAGTGCCTGACTGTATAAGCGTTGGTGTGTAGTTATCACCGGCCAATAGTTTTCATTAATTAATTTTATCAATTACCAACAAGGTTGTGTGAAAGTTGCAGTAAGAACGAAAACGCATACAATTAACATTATATGAAAATAAAGAAGCCTATGATATTGTCTGAAACATTAATCTATCCGTTTGCCAGGAAGATTGCTCCTCTGATCATAAAAATCATTGCCCAGAAAATCAATTTCAATTTTCCGAGACCATGCACACTTCCTTGCATCTGTACTTCTTCATTGCTTGCCTGAAAGATTAAGAACACCTTTCGCTTGAAAGCAACTCCACTGTCAGAAACTGAATTCTAATAAATTTTGCACCACCACCCACCGTATATGGCATTTCAGTGATTTCTGCAATTTATGAAAAAATTACGTAATGAAATCACCAAGCAGCCCCCACCGTATGGAGCACATGGCGCTGTCAGTAAAATAAATACGGTGTCTATTACAGTCAGGCACTTAACGCCCATACATGTAACAGGGGGGTCTGGGGGGGTCGGCCCCCCACCCGACTTAGGCCAGACCCCCCCCCCCGAGACGATTTCACCGACCCCCCCCTCCGATTTTTCTGGCAAGTAAATTTTCGAGCAAATTTTTGCAATTTTTTACACTTTCACACACAAAAATTGCCAAAATCGCCTGCAAAACAGCACTTTTTAGCTGTATTTCAGCCCAAATTAGCGATTTTTGGCAATTTTTAGCCAAAAATTGCGATTTTTCTCGATTTTTGAGCGTTTTTTAGTGCCCACCCCCCTCCCCCAAAATTTTGACCCCCCGGCCGGCGCCAGACCCCTTCCCCCCAACCCCCCCCCTCCCCCCATCGGCGGATGACCTGTTACATGTATGTTAACGCCGTTTATGGTACCGACACCATATATGGTACCGGCACCCATGGCCATGGGTTGGGGTACCATATATATGGTACGAAATCTGAACAGAGTGGCACCACCATATATGGTACCGGTAACAACGCGAAGGTAGGGGTACCATATATGGTGCCGGTACCATATATGGTACCACCACAGGTCCCGCCGAACGTGGGGGCACCATATATGGTACCGGCACCTTATATGGTGTCGGTACCATAAACGGCGTTAAGTGCCTGACTGTATATTAAAAGCGTTTTATACCATGTTGTTTCCGTTGCTGTTCGGTTCTTGAGAGTCTTCTTTGCCGTCCATCCTTGAATCGGTGGAAAGCACCAGAAGGCGACAAAAAGCTGAGACAAAAGCTGCGCGAAACTATATAAACCACAAGCTCACGCCACTTGACTTGACTATTAGCTAATTAAAATGAGTCGGGTAGGCTAGACGTCTCCAACAATACAATGAAATGATTGATTTGGACTATTATATAGAAGCTTCTAGACTGACTTTCATTCAGTCCATTTGTGCTGTAAATATTTTATTATCGCCAAACTCAAACCTGCACTGTACAATAGCGGGGCTTCTGAAATTTAATACAGTACTGTAGGTATTATGCTGTACGTCTTTCTAGGTAGGTCCTGCACAAGTTTTTAATCTCTGAACGCGAATCACTCTTTTGTGTTCAGCGTTTTGTGGTAAAGCAAACCACAAACTAGGGTGTAAACGCACCATACATTCCAAAATCACTGTTTTAGCTTTTATTAACTACGCAATCATAGGAAGAGAGTAAAGTATTAAAAACAAACTAAATGAAGTCAGTATAAAATAGGTGACAAAGCAAATTAGGTTTTTGTTTGAAGTTACTAGTGCCTTTAGTACTTACGCATTTGTTTACATTCACCAGTGAAATAATTGGAAAAATAATTAAAAATTCCAGGTGAATTCAAATTAAATTATGACCCAACGTTTGAATTTCAATTAAATTAAATTAGTTAATTGAAATTATAAACGAATTTCAGTTACAATTAAATCAATTTTTTACATCACTACTAGCTACTACTGCGTGATATACTCTCTTCAATCTGGCAATGCAAACTCGGCTTAAGTCTTCCAATTTTCAGAAGCTGTCTAATAAACTTGAAACTTTATCGTGACCTGGTTAAAAACCCGACACTACTGTAGAGCAACCACTGTATTATTGGTATTAAATTAATTATATAATCAATAAAGATTGATATTCAATTTTCTGCCCTGTCGAACTGTCTAATTTCACGCTCCAGCTACCGCAGAGTTAATCGGTTTCGGAGTTTAGCCTCTGTCATTTTGCAACAGCCTACAGCTATCGTAGGACTGAGCCTGAGCGCAAGAAAGGCGTCTTCCCCTCACGCATGTTCGCTATGTGTTCGCTGATTGTGTTCTATATACAAATTGTCGCTGACCTAATTTGAAAATCTTCTGTTTTATGAAGACAGGGTGTGCAAGAAAAGACAGCCCGGCAGAATTTTTGCTGTAAGCAGACGTAAAATCGCAACCGATTTGAATAAGATAGAGAAATTCTGGAAAATTGTTTTGAAGTACAACGGAATCGCTCTTGTAAATTGCCAAAAGCTGTTTTGAATTTGAGTCTAAATATCTCAGGGACTAAGCAGAGTATCTAACTAAATATAAATTTCAGCAATCTTTCAAGAATTTATCTATCTTTCATTCGAAAAAAAGATTCATTCGAATTCGATTGAGCTTTACGGTATCTAATCAATATTAAAAGATCTTCTGTTTTGGTTTTTTTGGCATATCCTGTCAGTGGCGTATCCAGGGGGTGTGGGGTGTGTACACCCCCCTTTGCGGTGGAGGTAGGAAGAAAAAGTCTGTCAAAAATATAAGAAACTAATGAATTATGTACTAAAACTGTCTATTTTGTGCTCAGAATGCCTTCTAAATGCGTTTTTGAAGGCCAAATTTTCAAAACTTTCTCGCCCTGGTCGGGCAGAAGCCAAACCAGGCCATTATAAACTACTAAAACTTGTAATTTCTGTTAATTTTAAGCTCGGAATGCGTTTTAAACGCGTTTTTGAAGGCTAATTTTGCTAAATTTTCTTACCCTGGTTGGGCAGCGGCCCAACCAGGCACTTTCAAAATTTGACACCCACCTTTCCAAAATCCTGGATACGCCACTGTATCCTGTAGATCAGGAGGTTTCTTTCTTATATACGTATCTCAAGCTAGCCAATCGTTTCAGCTTCAACCTATGGCTTCTAATAATTCCTCGTTGGCTTGTGCCACCCAAATTCAACCGTTATTTGACTGTCAACTTACACCAGATGATCTAGCCGACGTTGTCGCCTATATGATGTACATTTTTGAGGGGCTAGTAATGTTTCTTGGCAACATATTCTTGCTGCTGCCCATAGTCTTACACGCTGCTTTGCGGAATCACAAAGCTTACGTACTGATTGCGGGGCTGGCATTGGCTGATTGCATGAATGGATTGGCATACACAGTCGCTGGTAAGTGACAACAACTGTGCATATTATAGGGTCTGAGGCTCAAATTCTATGGAGCAGGGATTGGACACTAAAAACGCTAAAAATCGAAACAATCGTTAATTTCGGCTCAAATACAGCTGAAAAGCTGGCAACTCAGAGGACTTTAGCAATTTTAGTGGCTGGAATTCAAAAAATTGCTCAAAAATGAATTATCCACCATCCTTCCGCTTCGGCGGATGACCTGTTACATGCTTGATTCCTGTCCTGTGTTTACTGTCAAATGGTCTAGTTTGCTAATTTTATGAGTTTTTTGAAACATCTAAATGTGGCTCCAAATTGCAGTTATTTATCAGCGGGATTTTGTAATGCCTTTGCGTAATGCATTTAGTTTCAAATGAATAATGCGTAATTTAGCAGGAAAATGAATGCATGATTTGCATAGTGCGTAATTTTCAACTAGCTTTTTACAGCTATTTGATTCGTTTTACGAACTCGACAAATTCCCAGTTGACAATATTCTTGAAGAATTTCAAGCATGGATTAGAGTTGCCAAGCTTAAAGGAGGGATCAAATCAACCGTTGATTTGAAAAATGTTTTAAATTACTGTTATTTTGTTTTACTAGTGGATTTCCATTTTGCTGTTTACTAAATTTACTACATGGAATTTAGCATTTACTACATGAAATTTAGCGGTTACTAAATTAAGATTCACTGGGAATTTAGCGGTACCGTATAGTGCTGTTTATAGTACCCGGGTACTATATACGGCACCTACGAAATCTGCTCTATAAGAAACTAACAATAGTATGTGAAGTTCTTTGCTCAAATTACCGATTTGATGTAAAAAATTGGTTATGTACTGAAAGATATTTATATTTAGCCTTTGCATTCCTTTGTTCATTGTTGTGTCTATTTCACTGGTAAACGTGTTTCGCCCTTCATTTGGTGCCGAGACCCATCCGACCGAACCTGCCTACTGCTCTCCACAAGTCTGATCTGATAGTTCCGGTTCTCAAGTCTCTCAAGTTCCCTTCGGTCAACAGTCTCTCCATACTCCGGTGATCATCAGGCACAGATGCAGCCCCGTTTTGATGCTCACTTGGTAACGCTGATTCTCTTCTCTGCTACAAGTCTTCTTCTACTGTCAACATCCTATCAAGTTGTTGTAACTTTTTGTCCTTTCGGACTAGGAGTAGCCAGCCCAGCTGCTATAGAGCAGAAAGAGACACAAGGTCCGGCAGCCTCCTTAACAACAACCCTCCCCTTTTCTGTTGGTGTGTGCAAGACAGCTAAGGTTTGGTTCCCATTTATCTACTTGCCATTGCTCACTTTCGATGGCCTGGGTTGGGCTTTGTGTCGACTACTTCCCATCGCTTCGACAGGTTTCGAACCCACAAACACACCGCTTCCACGGGTGCCGGGGCCGCCGTGACACACGGGATAGCGTAAACTACCCATGGCCAAGACGCGATCAAGTGCTCAGATTCAAGTCTTTTGGTGTTTCGTTGGTTCCGTTCTGAAAGTTTCGCTGCTGTTCATAAAGCTTCTTCTTTTCTGTTGGTTCCCACAGTGGTTCCACAAGTTTTTCAGTGCGTGAAGCACCGTACATACATCAGAACCTCTATGGTTGCATTATCTACTGTTTTTCCTCATACAAACAAGGTTTACCACAAAAAATACTGTATTTTTCGCACGTTTTGTATTTATAACAGCTCATTTCAAAATAAAAATCTGTCTCCATTTATAGTACCCCGGGTACTACAAATAGGGGGTACTATAAACAGCACTATACGGTAGTCGCTAAGGAGTTATAGGGATTGGACGCGTGATTCAGATGAACACTTGCTCCCACCGAACACTGGTAAGTCGGTGGACCTGTTTCCTGAAGCCCTGGAGTTTAATCTGGTCATTCTTTGAAATTTCAACCGCAACCATGCTGCTGGCTATCAGCCTTGACCGCTTGCTCCTAGTTGTTGTTCCTATCTGGCACATAAAACGAACCGCCAACTACGCTTACGTGATGGTATCTTCTGTTTACTTGCACACCTTTACAGTGGGTTTAGTTGGCATGTACCTAGCTTGGTCTGTCAGGAATGACGTTCAAATGTTCAGACCTCAAGTATGTTACTTCAGTTATTCCACAGTACCGGCCCACACTCTTTACCAGACAGCCGCTATGTCCTACTCTGCTCTAGCCAGTGTTTTCCTCTGTTTCTGCATGCTTTTGGCTTACAAGAGAAGCAATACCAAAGTAGGCAGTGAAGCCAAACAGAATCGCGTTAAGAGAGAACGACGTATGACAATCAGCTTAACGATCAGTTGTTTTTTCACCTTGGTTTTGTACGTAATCCCCATTCAACTGGAGGTCTGGATTACGCACTTTACTAGCTTGCCGGACTTGTTTGCGTTGGTCTGTTATTTGGTGGCAAATACTAATTGCATGCTAAATCTGCTGATTTTTGTTTTTCGACATGTTGAGTTTCGCCGTGGGCTGGTGGCTGTGTTCAAGTGGAAACAACTGCCTTTGGATTTGAACTTGTGGGTTAAGGATAAGTAGCCTGGCGAACCCTGGATTTTGCAAAGGGAAAAGTGTAAAATTTTGAAGTTGCATGGGTGGAAAGATTTTTGCGTCGGCATTGACTCCCGCTCTTGAGTAGACCTAATTTGTAGTACTACAAACTACATATTTTCGGCGATTATGACGTCATCAAGACTACAAATTAACTAAGACTACATATTATTTTGGCTGACTACAAATTGACTACAAACTACTTTTTCATAATTTGCGAATTTGTAGTCAATTTGTAGTCATTTTTCTTGGAATTTTTCCGATTTTTTAATGTAATTTTATATAAATTGGGTCCCCCCAATCAGCCTTAGAGCTGTATTGAGCTTATGATAAGCTTAACAAATACCAAGAACGAAGCTATTTTTATGTAAAGTGTCAGAAAGATCGTTTTTCCAATTTTCCGCTCTTTTACCCCTATACATTTTCAAAGAAAAGTGACCACATGCTTGACTTTTGCACATTCGTTCATTGTTTTTTCTTGTCTTAGTTTTTAAAAATATATAAGTCTGTTTCTAAAAAGTACCAAATGGCCGCGTCAGTGGCTCAGTGGGTAGCAAGCATGCCTCTGAGTCACGGCGGCCGCTGCATCCCTAGTGGTTGTAGTGGTTCATCCTCTCGGCGTGGCAAGTTTCTTGCTGCAAAGAGTTGGTCGTCGGCACAACGCTCCACCCAGGCCACCGAAAGCTGGTTACAGCGAGTAGATAAAATGGGAACCAACTGGATCTGCCACAGCACCGAAGCCGCTCCTACAGCATGCCAACTTGGAGAAAGAGCAATGACGTCAGGAGTTGTCCACGGAAACCGACTAGGCAGGGGGGCCTCTCTCTGGAACCAGGGGCGGACCTAGCGGACGTTGGGAGCCGACATCACCATAACGTCAACACGCCAGGGACTTTCTTAGTAACTGGCGTCCAACAGCATGGCTAGAGTGGCTGGCAGTGATAGAAGGGAAACGTCCGAGATGACGAAACTACGGGGGTTGCGCAATGGATCGCAAGGTCTGAGCGTAGGGCCGTAAAGGCCCCCCCGCACATCGGATCGGAAGTACCAAATGTTCAGCATTGGAATTCTACTAAACATTGAATTCCGTCTCTTTGTTTCCAGAAATGTCTATAAGAAGAGGCGAATTCTTCACTGAAAAAACAATTAACAGGCTTCCGGTAACTATTTTTACAAAGCATTTCTATGATTGATTGTTGAATTAGCAAAAATTTGCAGTAATATAGAATTTTTGACGTTTGGTAACCTGACTACAAATTGACTACAAACTAAGACTACAAATTATTTTCGCGAAAATTTTTAACTACAAACTAAGACTACAAATTGCAATTCCCTGAGGAAATAGGTCTACGAGCTTGCGATAAGCTCACCAATCAACTGAAAGCAAGCCAAGAATGAAGATATTTTTGATCTCAAGTCAAGCGTTCGAAACATTGTTTCTCCTGCTTTCACGCCTTTTTGTCTACAAGTTATTTTCTCGAAATTTTTGACAACGAGACTACTAATTGAAATTCTGTTAGGAAATAGGTCCATTCGCACTGGTAAGGGTACCTCCCACATCGGAACCAGCATACATGTAACAGGTCATCCACCGATGGGGGAGGGGGGTTGGGGGGGGTCTGGCGCCGGCCGGGGGGGGGTCTGAGCCAAAATTTTGGGGGAGGGGGGTTGGGCACTAAAAAACCTCAAAAATCGCAATTTTTCGGCTACAAATTGCCAAAAATCGCTAATTTGGGCTGAAATACAGCTAAAAAGTGCTGTTTTGCAGGCGATTTTGGCAATTTTTGTGTGTGAAATTGTAAAAAATTGCAAAAATTTGCTTGAAAATTTACTTGCCAGAAAAATCGGAGGGGGGGGGGTCGGTGAAATCGTCTCGGGGGGGGGGGGGGGGGGGCCCCATCTGGGGGGTCTGGCCTAAGGCGGGTGGGGGCAGACCCCCCCAGACCCCCCCTGTTACATGTATGGGAACCAGTGTTATGCCAAGCGAAAATTTTCCGAATTTAGCTAGTTAAAACTTTTCAAATTTGAATCTAGTAAATAAGCCCAACCCAGGCCGTCGAAAGTCAGCAATGGCAAGTAGATAAATGGGGACCAAACCTTAGCTGTCTTGCACACACCGACAGCAAAAGGGGAGGGTTGTTGTAAGGAGGCTGCCGGACCTTGTGTCTCTTCTCTTCCTGCTCTATAGCAGTTGGCTACTCCTAGTCCGAACGGACAAAAACTTACAACAACAACAAGTAAAAGGCAGTAACTAAATTCGCTCTCTGAGTTTAGTTAGAGCGCGTCACGCATCACTGAAATGCACGGCGCTTCCTTGCAATTCGGCAGTTAAACCTAGCTTATAGCCTGTCTGTACAGCCCTTAGAAAGCATTTATTATATGTCCACTGTTGTCAAAATATTTAGTTTATATGTTTTGATCTATCATCACTTGCCTTCCTATTTCTATATTATATACAATTCTTCTGAAACCGTGCTTTTCTGTTAGCTTGGCTTTACGTCGTCTGCGTTTGTTTAATCGATTCTGTAAGATGCATCTTAGTGAGCATAGTTTAGTATTTCCAAAACAGATCGCACACTAAAGCAAGTAGTTCAGTTGAGTTTAACGTTTCCAACGATGCGATGACATCCCAGCAAATTATTGCGTTTGGCGTTGAACTGGTTGAACGGCAACTTTCGTCTTTTGTGCTCGGGAATCGACTCAGCCACCTTTAACCCGAACGCTCTTCTATAATTGGCTTCGAGGCGACGTTGACTGGCCAAAATTCGGTTGACACTGTTGCTGTTGTACACTTTCACTGTTATGTACAGACTCGCTTTGTCTATGAACAAATCTTCCTGAAACTTGCATCACTCACTGACATACGTTTTGCATAAACGTCCGCTTTTTCTCTTCTACAGTCAGACACTTAACGCCGTTTATGCTACCGAGTACTGTTATTTTACTAGTGGATTTTATTTTACTATTTACTAAATTTACTATAAATTCAGCCATTCAATTTAATTTTTATTTTTATTTTACTACCAAGCAGCTCCGATTTTACTAATTTTTGTTTTACTAATAATTTTACTCATTTTACTACTATTTTACTATGATTTTACTAGTAAAATAGTTGTAAAATTTCTATTTTGCTATTGACCCCGTTTGGTAATTTAATTTAATTTTTACTTTACTATTGGCTCTTAATTTTACTTTTTACTATTATTTTACTACTAGTAAAATACCACTAGTATTACTAATTTTTGTTTTACTATACTATAGTAAAATAACAGTACTACCGACACCATTTAAGGTGCCGGTACCATATATGGTACCGGTACCGTACCGGAGATTTCTACTTAGTGTCCCACCCCACTTAATAACCCACTGGGATATTACATGGACCGTTATTCCGCTTTATATCCCATGGGATATTACTTGGCGGCAATGTTTATGTTAAATTTGTAATAATTTTCTTTATACACGCATACTGTATGTATGATAAAACATTGCTCCAGTTAATATCCCATGCTGTTTCCAGTTAATACCCATGGCTTTGTCCAGTTAATATCCCTGGGATACCATATATGGGGTAGGGACCCATGGCCATAAGTGCCGGTACCAGATATGGTGCCGGTACCATATATGGTACCACTACCCTCGGTACCGATACCATACATGGTACCGGCACCTTAAATGGTGTCGGTACCATAAACGGCGTTAAGTGCCTGACTGTTCTAATACTACATACTTCTACATGGCACTAGGGCAGTGAGTGACGTACTCAGGATTTTGCAAGGGAAAGAAAATTTTGTAAAAATCGCTTCTAAAACGCGTTCTGAGCATTAAATAGTTATCCTCAAAGAGAGCACAAGAATTGAAGCCGGATTACTGTTAGAAGTAAACGAGAGGCAAGAAACTTACTGCATGCACGGAAAAAACTTTTTAATGTACGGTACCTACATTCGCAAAAATTCTGCTTCAGTCAAACGCCATGTTTTATGCATGTCATGTATACAGTGTGTACTGTGAATTTTGAAGTGAGAGATTGAGGTGCATAACAACCCAGCGCAGCGCAGATTCCTTTTCTGAGCCGGCAGACGTTTTTCAGCAAAACGTTTTCACGGTGTTGTATGCATAAAATTAAAAAACGCCAAAATGCTTAATTATACAGGGTGTGCCAAAAAAACAACCCAGCAGAGTTTTTGCTATAGCAACCGCAAATCTCAACCGATTTGAATGAATCCTTTTTTAAATGAAAGATAAATAAATCTTGAAAGATTGATGTAACGCTTATTAAGATAGCCTTCTAAGTTCCTGAAATATTTGTCCTCAAAGTCAAAACAGAGATTTTGGCAATGAACAAGAGTGATAAAGAACAACCCAGCAGATTTTATACTTTTGCAACCATGAATCTGAACCGATTTGAATGAACCCTTTTTTGAATGAAAGACTGATAAATTCTTCAAAGATTGGTGCAATTTTTATTGAGATTCACAGTTTAGTTCTTGAGATATTTGCCTTCTTCTAAATCGAAACAGATTTTGGCAAAGAACAAGAGCGATTCCGTTGCATTTCATAATAAAGCAGATTCCTACTGCTGGGGCTAATGATACTTTAGTGTTGAAGTAAACCGAGTTTCTGGGTCACCTGTAACGCCTCCAAGAGCCCTTAGCAGTAGCAGGAATCCGTTTTATTACGAAGTGCAGAATAATAAAAAATCCCTTCACTGCCAAAATCACTGTTTTGAATTTGAGAGCCAATATCTCAGGAACTAAGCAGAGTACATTAGTGAAAATTTCAGCAATCTTTTAAGGATTTATTTATCTTTCATTTAAAAAAGGATTCAATCAAATCGGTTGAGATTTCCGGTTGCTACAGCGAAAAATCTGTTGGGTTGTTTTTTTTGGCGGACCCTGTATATACATTGCATGGGGGCCGTTCATAAACGACGTCGTTCCAGAGGGGGGGAGGGGGGGTCGGCTGAAATGCGACGATAGACGACGCACCAGGAGGGGGAGGGGTTAGCAAAAAACGACGTCGCTTTTTTCGGAATTTTAGGGTACTTCAATTACATTATTTTCGATTTATGCACATTCTATCAAACGTTTCTCCATACAGAAAAGCTTCCCAGAGCGGTTGTAGGGATTTATTCTATTGATTGTGCAGTATGGTAACAAGAAAACGTCACAGTACTCTATGTACTGCCGTTTTATTGGGGGGGGGGGGGGGGTAAACCGAAAACGACGTCGCCGTAGGGGGGGGGGTCCCCAAGAAACGACGCAAGGCGATTTTGGGGGGAGGGGGGGTCCGAAAAATCGGGATTTTGGAACGACGTCGTTTATGAACGGCCCCATGTATGTACTCAAATACATACGGTCGGTTTACCCCTAAAATCTCCTCTGTTCCGGTAGCCTTGAAGAAGTCCTCTTTGGAAGGCAAGCAGAACTGAAGCGAGACCCATTTGGTGGTGGGTCTGTTTTTCCGGGTGCGCAGGTTTTTACAGTCGAATTCGCGTGACATTCTGTGACCGTCGCGTATTCTGGCCTTGGTAATTATGGATCTGGCCTCTTGTCGTTTCAGTAGGCTGCACGGATTGCAGTAGAGACTAAGTAAAAGTAAGAGCAATTATTAGGTTATTACGTAGACCAGACAGACAAGAAGTTACCACGATCCCACGCCCCCGCATCCGTTGGGCTTGGCGCCGTGACATGGCTGCGGCATCTCATGAGGATCATCTGACGTACTGACGTTTATGTACAGCTAAACCAACCTATTTTTATCTTTATTTTTTCAAACTTTCCATTTCCTATTACAGTCATGTCTCGTTAATCCGGACCTCGTTAATCCGGATATTCGCCTTCCGGACAAGATTAGGCCAGGTCCCAATTTTCCCCCATGTTATATGACTCGTTAATCCGGATCCGGATTCGTTAATCCGGACAGAAGATTTAGGGTCCCAACTTCGAAATTTGTATGGTAAAGTGATTCGTTAATCCGGATTTTCTTAATTTGGACAAAATCCATGCGCAATTTTTCAATTCAGGTGTGAATTTTCAATTGAATAATTCTTCTCGTTGAGTCCCAATGAGATTATTTTTGCCTTTTTTGGAGCAACAATCAGCTGAAATAAGTTTTTGGGTTTTAATTAGGACGTACAGCTGTAGAATCTGATATACAACTAACAAAAACCTGTCATCGATTCGATTCGATGTGACGGGGGGGTCGACCAGACGACCCTACGATCAGACCCGAGGGTCCATTTCGATGCCCCGTATAAGCAAAATCGAACAAGTCGAACTTACCACCTGCCCGAGGCTTTAATCAGCCTCAGTAGGTCCCTAACAGATAATTCACTCAGGTCCTGGGTGGTCAAGTACCTTCGCCCCAGGATTCTATACCTACGCCCAGCCAATGCATCACATTGTGTGACCAAGTGTTCAGGCGTTTCCTCCGCTTCTGAGCAGAAGGAGCATGTTGGATCATCCACCAGGCCCATAATGCTAAGATGCTTATTAAGGTTACTACTGTGTCCGGTTAACCAACCGGCCACCAGTTTCAGTTCCCTTCTACTAAGACTAAGTAGTTCTCTGGTTACCACCGATTTGGGTCCCAGAATGAAATGCTTAGACTGCCTACAGTCGGTGCGTAGATCCCAGTCAAACTGCAACTGGTTTCTAGCCCAACTTCTTAATTCAGTACGTACTTTCTTAACAGAGATGCCAAGGGCCGGTTCCGGCCCTATAAGTGGCAACTCTGAAGCCGCCCGAGCTAGTCGGTCAGCTTCCTCATTTCCCTCCACATTCGAGTGTCCAGGTACCCACACCAGCTGTAGCTTCTTCCGAAGCGCCAGTCGTTGTAGTTCCCTGACACACTCTGCAACCAACTTGGAGCTGATGCGTGGAGATACTAATGCTTTTAAAGCTGCTTGACTATCTGAACAAATACAGATCTTCTGCTCAAGACAGTTAACTAATCCGGGATCCCTGGCGCAGTTCAAAATGGCATAGACCTCCGCCTGGAAAACCGTTGCGTAAAACCTGTCATTTAGGCCTTTGACCCGAAAAGCAGTGTTTTAGCTTTGATTCGTTAATCCGGAAATTCGCTAATCCGGACAAAATTGGCCGGTCCCAACTAGTCCGGATTAACGAGACATGACTGTAGAAAGTAGCGACGGTATTTGTATACAGTATAGTTTTAAAAACCGAATTATTCAGATTTTGCCTATTTTTCATCCCAAAACACCAATTTTTGGCAACTTCCCTATTGTTATTCCCCAAGTTTGCTAAATTGTTCGAGTTTTTTGGAGTAAGTTTTCACATTTTCAAGAAAAACAGTCAGGCACTTAACGCCGTTTATGGTACCGACACCATATACTAAGGTTCCGGTACCATATATGGTACCGGTACCTTAGGTAGTGGTACCATATATGGTACCCCCACATTCGGGGCCTGTAGTGGTACCACATAAGGTACCGGTACCATATATGGTACCCCCACGTTCGAGGTCTGTGGGGGTACCATATATGGTGCCGGTACCATATTTGGTGCTACTACCCTCGGTACCGGTAACATATATAGTACCGGCACCTTATATGGTGTCGGTACCATAAACGGCGTTAAGTGCCTGACTGAAAAACAAAAACTAAAACAGCGTTCTACATTACGTAGTTCGGTTTTGCACAATGCAGTATACACATGTACCTTGTTAGTTAAATTTGCTGATGCTGAATACTGCTGATATTTAAGTGGAATCGGTGTTTTTGGAAGCCGTTTTTATCGCTTTTTTGCTTGTTTTCAGCTCTAAAACGCTACTTGGCAGCATAAAATAGCGATTTTTAGCCTCCTTACTGAAACAAACGTGCTAAAAACGCATTTCCAGGTATTCTTGAGTTTTTTGAAATTTTTGGACCCCCTCTGGGCGAAACCCCCTTAAACCCCCTCCCCCACGCCGGCCGGGACCTGTTACATGTATGTTGATGCCATACATACTGAACTGATACATAAAAGATACAGTACAATAGTGTATATATGCAGTATACGCTTTCACAACGACCGTGTGGGTGACCCTATAAGCTACGGTTTACGGTCGAACAATACCTGTAAGCCTCTTCTGTTTATCGATTGCGTCACTAATAGTTTTCCCTGCAGTCTGTAGCAACCTGGCTTCTTGCGTAGCTTCTGAAGGGTTTTAGCATGGTGAGATGGCACTTCAAAAGCGTAAGAGGCGTTTTCTGAAACAGAAACCTTCTCGCAACTCAACATAAACTCGAAACCTATAAAAATTGTGTCAGAATGTACTGTATGTAAAGGAAAAGGAGTGAATAGAGTTAAAAAACGGGGGTTGCTAGGGTACGGTTTGTTTTTGGGTACCGAATCTAATAGGTCATCCACCGATGGTGTGAGCCCAAATTCTAGGGGATGGGTGGAAGTTGGTTACTAAAGCTTCAGCTGGAAGCAACTCAGTCTCAGTTACAACAGTTTGTATGCATTTGATTGACATAGATATGTACTACTTGGGAATAAAATATTAGCTCGCTTAAAAATCGCTATTTTTGCTCAAATACACCCAGAACGAGCTGTTTTAGAGGCGATTTTAGCAATTTTAGTGCCTGAAATTCAAACAGATTGCAGAAAACGCTTGCCAAAAAAATCGGATAGGGGTCGGAAAAATCATCTCAAGTCAAGGGGGAGGGTTCCCGATTGGGGGGCGGTCTGGCCAAAGTTGAGCGGGGGCAAACCCCTCAAGCCCCCAGTTATATTTATGCATATAGCGCTGCTTTACTCATAATCCTTACTAGCAGAAGCTACTCCATTTAGAGTAGTACCCAAATAGAATCACGCCTTGCCTGCAGGTGTTTGTTAGCCATAAATGTGATTGGAAAATGAAAGTGCAAAAACGTGATTGGCCGATCACATATGTCAATCACGCTTTTTTTGTCAGGCGATGCACAGCAATGCATGCAACGCGTGATTGGCCAGTCACAGCAAATCACGCTTTTTTTGAAAATTTCAGTGAATGCAAAAACATTTACTTCGTGATTACCACTTTTTAGGCACGCATTGCCAGGCACGCAAAAAATTTCTGCGTCTAAGAGATAGTTGTAATGCGTGATTGCCGTACAGGTAGACCGGTCGTCTTATTTAATCAACGCGCTGTCCTGTCTAATCAGTCCAGTCAAGTTTTTACTAGGCCGGGTAAGTCAGTCTCATCACATCCTACGTGCCACAATCAACTTAATTAACTACAATTACGTAAGAAAAATGTGGTCTATAAACTATCCAAATCTTTATGTATTGAAAATAACCTATGACAAAACAGAGATTACTTATATTTTAGCGTAAATTACAAAATGAACGGCGCGTTCTAAGTTTCTTAAAAGTTACTACTCGGCCAGTACCACCCCAGTCCGCAGCTGCTACCCTAGATTTACGTTTCAGCTCAGACTTAGAACTAAGATTAAATGTTAACTTTAGTTCATGTCGTAGCTGGGCTTTAGGCTTGGATGAATGGATTGTCCGGGCGGGGCCGTCGTAGCCCCTGCGTTAGCCCGCACTGCGGGCCCCATCACGCAATAAAATAGGCTATTTTCAGCTCGCCTACACCAAAATCAAGGAATGCTTTTACACAAAATTCTTCCAAACAATTCCTGAGGGGATAGCGGCGACCTGAGGGTGGTTGATCATAGCCCGAGGGGGGCAACCCTCCTCAATCCCTTACATGCATGTAACAGGTCATCCGCCGAAGGGCGGAGGGGGTTGGGGGTCTGGCGCCAGCCGGGGGGTCTTAGCCGAAATTTTGGGAGGGGTTAGAAACAACGCTCAAAATAAAGCTAAAAGCGCAGGCGATTTTGGCAACTTTTGTGTCTGAAATTGTATAAAGTCGCTAAAACTTGTTCAAAAAGTTACTTGCCAGAAAATCGGAGCGGGGTCGGAAAATTCGTATCGTGGGAGGGGGTCCCCAAAAGTCGAGTGTGGGCGGACCCCTAGACCCCCTATTACATGTATAACCCCCATGTCTGGTCTGGCCATAGTCGTTGGGGGGGGCACAGATTGGCAGTACAGTACAGTATGATCAAAATTAGCAGAAGAAAGAAGAATAAAGCAATCATACTATCGCAGGGTTCGTGGTATCCCAGTTCAAATTCCATGGGCGTTGACAGCGCCGAATCAAAGAAAAGACAAGAAAAAACAGTGACAAGGAATACTAAGAGGAACGTCATGTTTTTGGACGAACGCTTTAAACAGACTGACTGCGAAGACAGTTTAGTTGCGTAGAAGAAAATCCATCTCACGGAAATACGACGTGGGACGAGTTTTTGACCTGAGGCCACCGGCGCGCAACCAGTAGTTAAAGAACGTCAAATTGGTTATTTTTCGTTCATTTTGCTTGACTTTTACAGAACGTGACAGGTTGCGGCAATTTTTTGTCGCCGCCAACAGGTCGCCCGCCCGCTGACGACACAATTAACCGATCTATAAATCAGACCTAGAGGTACTAATGCACTAAAAAGTAGCGCGCTTAAAGACAGCATTCTTTTAGTGCCACCGTTTAGACTACTTTTTCAGTTTTGCTTCCAGCATAACGCCGTTTCCGTTATGAAGGGCTTTTTTAAAAATACAATAGGCAATAAAACGGCCGAAAATCACGTACAGGCAAGTGCGTGCGCTAAGGTTGACGATTTTTAAACGATATACAAGTATGGGGCCGTCCGTAAAACTACGACGTTCAAAAATTCAAAATTGTGGCCCCCTCCCCTTCTGACGTTTTTCGACGTTTTCAGCACACCCCCTTGGCTAACACCCCCGACTAAACGTGGTACTGTGTGCGACATTACTGCAGAAAATCTTCAATAAAATGAAAGTGATACTGAAAAAGAAACTTTTTGACAGTGAACTACCAATTTGGCGGTTGAAAACATGAACTGGCTTGAGTTTTCCTTGTAATATAGTTGCGGACAAAAGCGTCCTAGGCACCTAAAAAACGTTGACGTTTTCGACACCAACCCCCACCCCAGCGACGTTTTCCGTCGTTCACCCGACCACCCCCAGCCCCATCTCTGAACGTCGTAGTTTATGGACTTTTGTATGGACTAATGTATACACTAAACTTTAGCCTGCACAAGCTAAAAGCTAGGTTTCACTGTCGAATTACGAGGGAAGCGGCATGCGTTGCATCTAAATGCACGACGCACTGACGCTCCGATTTTGATACAGCGACGCTACCCCCACTAATTTAGAACTAACGGTTTCTATTTAGCACTGTTATCAGGTTGTATGCTTTAACATACTGTAGGTTGAGGATTTAGGCTTAAGAAGAAGTTAGAGCAACTTTTGGGTCAACTCTTAGTCTTTAGTTAATCGAGTAGGTTTCCGCTAATGGGGCAGTACAAAAAGAGTATCGACCAATACAAACACTAGGAGAATTTGTTCTGTTTATTTTTGAATAAATAACTTACTTAGTAGAATCAAAATTTTTGCGCAAAACAGAAACCGAGTTGATTCTGAACGGTCTTTGCGAAACGAAAACCAGTCAACCAACTAAACCCTGCCTGGTTTGGTACTTATAACAAAACTGAAACATAGCTCTTTCTAATGAGATGCCATCTGTAGGCTCTACGCTAAACCATGACAGAGATATTGGAGAAGAACTGGAGGACTGGCCAAAGTTTAGGACCAATTAGACTTTGGCAACCCATGTGTTTTATCACGTTCTGAGCGCAGTTTTCCCTGTTCTTATCTAAAATATAAGTTGTGACATTTCTAACGATATGGAATGTACCAGTACCGTACATGTATGTACCCAGAGCTGGGGCGGTACAGCCTTTCCGGCCGAGAGGAAAAGAATTCGTCGAAAATAAGAAACGCGATTGAATTTGTGTACTAAAAGTGTTAAATTTCTGTTAATTTTACACTTAGAATGGCTTTTAAACGCTTCCTCAAGCGCATATTTTTAAAATTTCCTCGTCCTGGTTGGGTCACTGCCCAACCAGGCCTCTTCAAAGTTTTAATCCCTTTGCAAAAGAATCACTGGGATAGTTTTAATCACAGTGCAAATGCCTGCATCACTGGAATGTACCCGTACACTGAAATGCAATTTTTGGCCCAGCTATGCAAGTATTGCGTATTGGGTTTTTGCCGGCCCCGTCACAACGGGCCGGCTATATGTTGGCCCGCTCGTTTTTGTGATTCAAAATTTGCAATGGTTTTGCAATTTTATGTGAAATGCCTCAGATATGTTGTTTGTCTCTAGCCAAAGATGTGCATTTTATGCCGGTTTTTGAATTGATCAATTAATTAATGAGAAAATCGTGCAAATGTAATGAGCTCTATAGCGGCCTCTATTATTAAATCTGGGGTGGACGAGCGCAAGCTGGCGTCCCTTATCTGTGTAATCTAATCGCTTCAAAGCGCAGCTCTGCCATTGCGGCAAAGCACACGCTCCTGCTAGGTTAGCCTAGCTCCGTGCTCTTGCTCAAGCGTTCAGCCGTTGCTTGACAGAAAGCCTCTCTTAAGGAGAGCTGCAGTTTCGACGGAGGCACACGACTCTGCTGGGTCCCTTCCTAGCAACCGTGCTTTTCTGTCGCGTCGACAGCGTCTGTTCGACGTTAAACTGCATTTTTGTCGGCATTGGCACACTTCTTGCCATGTTTTCCCAGCTCCGTGCTTTTGTTGACACACCTGAGCCAGCTAGTGCAGTGGCACACGAATCTGCTGGGTAGTTCCTAGCTCCGTGCCTGTCTGCCGCGTCAACAGCGTCTGTTCGACGTATAGCTACGTTCGGTGTAGTCGGCCTCGGCTCAAGCACACGATCTTGCTGGGATAACTGGCTCCGTGCCTTTTGCCTGATCGAGATTCTTGATTTGACTTGACTCATAATGCCACTGTCTGGTTCAGGCCATGATTTGACTCAAAAGCAGCAGGAAACGCTGGTTCAGAGCTTGATTTGAATCAAAAGCTGCAGAAAACGATGTTTACTTGCTGGTTCAGACAATGATTTGACTAAAAAACCTGCAGAAAACTCTATTCAGAGCTGGTTCAGAGCTTGATTTGTTTGACTCAAAAGCTGCCGAAAACGCTGGTTCAGAGTTTGATTTGACTCAAAGCAGCAGAAAAGGCTGGTTCAGAGCTTGATTTGACTCAAAAGCTGCAGAAAATGCTGGTTCATACCAAGATTTGACTCAAAACTGCAGAAAACGCTGGTTCGTACCATGATTTGACTCAAAACTGCAGAAAACGCTGGTTCATACCATGATTTGACTCAAAAGCAGCAGAAAACGCTGGTTCAGAGCTTGATTTGACTCAAAAGCAGCAGAAAATGCTGGTTCAGAGCTTGATTTGACTCAAAAGCAGCAGGAAACGCTGGTTCAGAGCCTGATTTGACTCAAAAGCTGCAGAAAACGATGTTTACCTCGCTGGTTCAGACAATAATTTGACTCAAAAAACTGCAGAAAACTCTAGTTCAGAGCTCGTTCAGACCTTTATTTGACTCAAAAGCTGCAGAAAACGCTAGTTCAGACAATGATTTGACTGAAAAGCTGTAGAAAATGCTCCTGCTTCATACCATGATTTGACTCAAAAGCTGCACAAAACGCTGGTTCATACCAAGATTTGACTCAAAACTGCAGAAAACGCTGGTTCGTACCATGATTTGACTCAAAACTGCAGAAAACGCTGCTTCATACCAGGATTTGACTCAAAAGCAGCAGAAAACGCTGGTTCAGAGCTTAATTTGACTGAAAAGCAGCAGAAAACGCTGGTTCAGAGCTTAATTTGACTGAAAAGCAGCAGAAAACGCTGGTTCAGAGCTTGATTTGACTTAAAAGCAGCAGAAAACGCTGGTTCATACCATTATTTGACTCAAAATCAGCAGAAAACGCTGGTTCAGAGCTTGATTTGACTCAAAAGCAGCAGAAAACGCTGGTTCAGAGCTTGATTTGACTCAAAACTGCAGAAAACGCTGGCTCGTACCATGATTTGACTCAAAAGCAGCAGAAAACGGTTCAGAGCTTGATTTGACGCAAAAGCAGCAGAAAACGCTGGTTCAGAGCTTGATTTGACTCAAAAGCAGGAGAAAACGCTGGTTCAGAGCTTGATTTGACTCAAAAGCAGGAGAAAACGCTGGTTCAGAGCCTAATTTGACTGAAAAGCAGCAGAAAACGCTGGTTCATACCATTATTTGACTCAAAAGCAGCAGAAAACGCTGGTTCAGAGCTTATCTGACTCAAAAGCAGCAGAAAACGCTGGTTCAGAGCTTGATTTGACTCAAAAGCTGCAGAAAACGCTAGTTCAGACAATGATTTGACTGAAAAGCTGTAGAAAATGCTCCTGCTTCATACCATGATTTGACTCAAAAGCTGCGGAAAACGCTGGTTCATACCAAGATTTGACTCAAAACTGCAGAAAACGCTGGTTCGTACCATGATTTGACTCAAAACTGCAGAAAACGCTGGTTCATACCATGATTTGACTGAAAAGCAGCAGAAAACGCTGGTTCAGAGCTTAATTTGACTGAAAAGCAGCAGAAAACGCTGGTTCATACCATTATTTGACTCAAAAGCAGCAGAAAACGCTGGTTCAGAGCTTATCTGACTCAAAAGCAGCAGAAAACGCTGGTTCAGAGCTTCATTTGAATCAAAAGCTGATGAAAGCACTGGTTCAGAGCTTGATTAAAAGCAGCAGGAAACGCGGGTTCAGACCGTGATTTGACTGAAAAGCTGCAGAAAACGATGTTTACTCGCTGGTTCAGACAATGCTTTGACTCAAAACTGCAGAAAACTCTAGTTCAGAGCTGGTTCAGAGCTTGATTTGTTTGACTCAAAAACTGCAGAAAACGCTGGTTCAGACCATGACTTGACTAAAAAACTGCAGAAAACGCTGGTTCATACCATGATTTGACTCAAAAGCTGCAGAAAACGCTGGTTCATACCATGATTTGACTCAAAAACTGCAGAAAACGCTGGTTCATACAATGATTTGACTCAAAACTGCAGAAAACGCTGGTTCATACCATGATTTGACTCAAAACTGCAGAAAACTCTAGTTCAGAGCTGGTTCAGAGCTTGATTTGTTTGACTCAAAAACTGCAGAAAACGCTGGTTCAGACCATGACTTGACTAAAAAACTGCAGAAAACGCTGGTTCAGACCATGACTTGACTAAAAAACTGCAGAAAACGCTGGTTCATACCATGATTTGACTCAAAAGCTGTAGAAAACGCTGGTCCATACCATGATTTGACTCAAAAACTGCAGAAAACGCTGGTTCATACAATGATTTGACTCAAAACTGCAGAAAACGCTGGTTCATACCATGATTTGCCTCAAAGCTGCAGAAAACGCTGATTCATACCATGATTTGACTCAAAACTGAAGAGAACGCTGGTTCTTACCATGATTTGACTCAAAACTGCAGAGAACGCTGGTTCATACCATGATTTGACTCAAAACTGCAGAGAACGCTGGTTCATACCATGATTTGACTCAAAACTGCGGAAAACGCTGGTTCTCTAAATCTGCAGAGAACGCTGTTTACTCTCTGGTTCAGACCTTGATTTGACCCAAAAGTGCACATTTGAAAACGCTGCTGACTGGCAAATAGGCGGCCGCAAAATTTCGAAAAATCAAGCGAGCTGGGCCAAGCAAAGGTGTAGCCAATGGTGAAACGAAAGCATTGACTCCTGCGGCCGGTCCTGTCTCAGTCAGCAAAGCTGTACAGCTCCAGTGTCACAAGGCACTGAAGACCTTTTATCATTGGAGAATAACTGGTATGCATGTTTTGATTTGTATACTGTATTGTGTCAGACTTTATACTCTTCCTGTCATCTGAAAGTACAGTATGTTAAGTGTTTTAATGCAACGGTATTGTAAGTCAGTCCTGTTTGCTTTCGATCCTCAGGTCGATGAACGTTTTTGATTTGTTAAATCAGTTTTGTGTTTATACTGTGCATGCGTGTCTGTTTTAGTGTACATTTATAATGTATAGAGCAGAATATTGCCTTCACTAACAGGCAAGCAGTGCGTTTAGATCAGCTTTGTTACCTTTGGGCCGGCTTAAAATTTCATAATTTCAAATAGCCCCAAAATGAGCACTACAGTATGTAATAGAACGCCTTTTTTGATATGCTGCTTGTTCAGGTATTGTTCGCAATTTGCTTATTCTCGCCTGACATATGCAATTGAAAACATTGAAAACAGAGTACCGTTGTCAAGTAAATTAGTTCCTGGTGTTAAAATTAGTGTTGTTACAATACCAAAATTTCCGTTTGACTATGACTATGACTACCACTCGTTTGAGTACAATACCAGGGTAGTCAAATTTGACTATATTGTAGTCAAACCATTTGACTACCATAGCCACCGGTTTGACTACTTTGACTACTTTTTGAGACATGGCAAATTTGACGTTTTCAGCGATTTATAACCTTCAGTCACCAAGTATCAGTCAAAAATGACTTTGACTGAGTGCACAAAGTGTTTACTTTGAAATAAACAGTATAGTTAACAGCTACAAATTAACCCAGAATTGTTTAATTTTCAAAAATTTCAATATAAAAAGCATCTTTCGGAAAGACAGCGCAAGAATAGGCAAATACCCGGTTTAGTTTGGTGTAAAATCAAAGTAGTTTTTGATTTTTCTCTTGTTCTTCTTTGCTCCATAAGAGAGGTATTGTACTGTATGTCATAATTTTCTTTCACCCTGACCAAACTGTTTAATTTGCCTTGCATCAAGCAGAGATTTGCTGACTGACAACCCATACAGTACATGTAACAGGTCATCCGCCGAAGGGGGGATGGGGGTTGGGAGGTCTGGTGCCGGCGGGGGATGTTTGATTAAAAATCGCCAAAAATCGCTAATTTGGGCTGAGATACAGCTAAAAAATCCTGTTTTGCAGGCGATTTTACCATTTTTTGTGTCTGAAATCGTAAAAAATCGCTAAAATTTGCTCAAAAAATTATCTGCCAGCAAAATCGGAGGGGGCTCGGGAAAATCGTCTCGGGAGGGGGTCCCCATCCGAGGGGTCTGGCCTAAGTCGGGTGGGGGCAGACCCCCTGTTACATATATCCTGACACCAGTTATCAGTTCACAGTTTTAGAGAAAAGGGTTGTTTGTCTTCTAAAGAGCTAAAAATGAAACGAATTTATAAAATATTTAGTTGCGAACCGTAAAAATGTGGAAAATATGCTTGAAAAGCCGCTGCTTTATAAGAAAATGTAGTCATAGTCAAACGGTTAGACTACCTCATCTTCGTTTGACTACGTATTTATGGTAACCAAGGTAGTCAAACTTTGACTTTGACTACCTGCCCGTTTGACTGCGATATCACAAAAAGTATTAACTATGACTTTGACTTTGACTATAGTCATAACAACACTAGTTAAAATTTCAGTTTCTACACGTTTTAATCCAGCAGCTGCTTGTTCAGTTCGTTAATCTGAATCGGCGCGCTGTTTTCTTGTCCACAACATATGTAGTTAATAAGAAAGATCAAAATTAGTTAAAATTATGCACGAGCTGGATTGTTCTGGCCTCGTTAAAAGTTTTAAATTTCGTTACAGTCATGTCACTGCCTGCATATTGGAGCACATACAGTATTAGGTTAATAAGACAAACTTCTAGTGTTTTCATCACAAATCATATGGGTATGTTTTAATTGACATTTAATTTTAACAGCTTATTATTTAACAATGTCATGCGCATATTTGGTTGTTGATCCAAGGCTTTTGCGGAGATTGTACTAAAATGATAAGGCCATCAGCCATACAGAAAAACCAAATACATATATTCCATAACAAATTGGCCTCAGACAAAATGCGTTCTCGGTTTTCTCGCTATTTTTCAATGCTCCGAATCTTCGGCAATCTCGAGTCTCGCTCGGTAATTCTGTCTCGTAACGCAAAAATCAGTGCGTTTGTGTGCCTCGCAATTAAAACAATATTTCTATATAGTTTTAATTTTCCATTTTTACTTGTATTTTACAAACAAAGTGAATTCGTAAATTTGCCTTTTGGAGGCGCATATCAATCCTAAAACGCTGGCCTGATCACACGTACGTAGTACTACGTACATACATGTATAAAGAGCATTTTCGTTTAAACGCCCTCAGATATCGCCCTGGGCGATTATTTCGAAAGCTTTTCCTAATAGGCGCTCACCGGCGTCAGACTAAGCAGACTATCTTAATAAAGGTTACATCAATCTTTCAAGAATTTATCTATCTTTCATTTAAAAAAACGATTCATTCAAATCGGTTGAGATTTGCGGTTCCTACAGCAAAAAACCTGCTGGGTTGTTTTTTTTTGGTGCACCCTGTATATAAAGCCAAAAAATTGCAATTTTATTCAGCCAATATGCGTATAACAAAAGTTGATGGATACTGTCAGGATAATTAGAGAGTGTCCTGCTTTCGGTTCTGATAAAAAATTTCAGCTTCTTTAACGCACTATTTATTTACTTACTGTTTTGTTAAAAAAACATCAGAATCGGGTAATTCGTTTCGTACCCACGACAACGAATTCGCTTTTGCAATGTCGTGTTCTACATAGACAAAACAGGTTGTAGGCCAGTTCGAGACCGAGCATGTTTCCAAACCAGTCAGTCATTTAGAAGGTAGCCAGTTCCCAGATTCTGTGGCTGCATTTAAACTCGCACAGTCATGCAGAATATAAACAATACGGTTCTTGGGCGGCCGGGCCCAGTTTGAGCCAAGATTACTCTCGATATTTTGCCCTTCGAAGTAAACGATTTTGCTCTAAACATTGCGCCAACTGTTTGAAAGAGCGTTTAGCCTGTCAGAATCAGATGGTGTGAAGAAAAGTGGGAGTTTGAACGATAAGATACGTTCTTAAAATGTTGCCCCTAATAATCTGTCTGTTCGAACTATTTTCTTTGTGTTTTGGTTCTGAATTCTGCCAGTCAGATGGGTGTGAAACAAAAAGAGATTACTGTATCATCGGTGCGGGACCGTCCGGCCTTCAGATGGGACATTTTCTGGAGAAAGCCAATAGGAACTATATAATCTTGGAGAGAAATCAACGAGTTGGATCTTTCTTTGAAATTTACCCTCGCCATCGAAAGCTAATTAGCATAAACAAACGTCACACTGGAAGAACCAATAAAGAGTTCAACTTGAGACACGACTGGAATTCTTTGATCTCGGACAATGAAGAACTTCTATTTACGAAATATTCTGAGGTATAAAGTATCGTTAATACATATTCATAGAAAACTAATATGGGTAACAAATATATGTTTCTGAAAATTGAATAAGCACATACAGTAACGTATTTAACATGATACATACGTAATCATCTAAAAATGTGAGCCAACTCGATAAAGAACTCACCAGCGAAACGTTTGAGTAAAGGTTAACCTCATACATGTAACAGCTCCGGGCCGACCTGGGGGGAGGGGGGTAGGGGGGGTTTTTTCCTCAGGTGGGGGGTCGAGGGGGGGTTTCGCCCAGGTGGGGGGTCCCAAACTTCAAAAAGCTCCAAAACGCCTAGAAATGCGTTTTTAGCACGTTTTTTTTCAAAAAGGACGCTAAAAATCGCTATTTTAAGCTGCCAAATAGCGTTTTAAAGCTAAAAACAAGCAAAAAATGACAAAAAGAGCTTCCAAAAACACCGATTTTTCTTCAATATCAGCAGTGGAAACGCCAAATTCGGTTTCCAAAGGCTTTTCAAGTGAATTTTAGGCTAAAAATTAGTGATTTCTGACCCAGTTTGTTAATACTGGAGCCACTACCACGACTTGTATTTTTTGGTCGGGGGGAGGGGTCCCTTAACCTGTCTCGGGGGGGGGGGGGTGGGGGTGGGGGGTGAGGGGGGTTGGGCTTTCCAGCAGGGGGGGGGGGGAAACCCCCCCCAAACCCCCCCTAGTACATGTATGGTTAACCTAGCGATGGGACATTTTGTTTCTCAGAATCAGTGTGGTGTACCGTTGTCAAGTAAATTAAAATTAAAATTAAATTAAATTCGAAAATAATTTACTTCCGAAGAGTAAATTAAGTGGCAAGTAAATTTAAATAAAATTAAATCTCTGACGAAAGTGGCGAAGCAAGTAAAAAGTAAATTAAATTAGAGCGAAAAGCCTGAAAAATTTACTTTAAATTTACTTCTAATTTACTTGTAATTTGCTTCATTGACTATTCGATCTGCGGTAATCTTGGCTCTCGCCTCGCATGTAACTTTTGTGTGATTCTGTGCCTTTTCTGTCAGTCTATTTAACCACAGAATGTACATATGCTCTCACTGTTGAGAATGTAAAACCAGCTGCACTGCAGCAGATCATTCAACACAATTTTCTCTGAAATCTTAATTGAAATCCTGTACTACGTATAGAATAAGAAGCTACAGTTTTCGAGGCAACATCACATACAGTAGATCACAGGTCATCTGCCGAAGTGGAGGGGGTTGGGGGTCTGGCGCCGGCCGTGGGATCTAAGCCCAAATTTTGGGAGGGGTTGGGCACCAAAAACCCTCAAAAATCGAAAAAAATCTCTAATTTGGGCTGAAATACAGCTAATAAGTGCTGTTTTGCAGGCTATTTTGGCTATTTTTGTGTCTGAAATTGTAGAACATCGCAAAAGTTGCTCAACAAATTACTTGCCAGAAAAATTGGGGAGTCGGGAAAATCGTCTCGGGGGGTCCCTATCTGGGGGTCTGGCCTATGTCGGGTGGGGGCAGACCCCCAGACTCCCTGATACATGTATGCACTGATGCATGAAAACCCCTTTGTTTCATCAAATCCCGGTCTGTCCATAAGTTACCCAAAGCTTTACATCTGTTGCTTTCCTCCTAGAAAAAATAATTAATGCATTTCTAAACAACTGATTTTACCAAAAACATGAAGCTTAACAAAAGGATGGATTTAGATTCATAGTGCCATCAGTTTACTAGAAATCCATACTCAGATATTTGGTGATGTTGTCGTATTTTCGGCAATTTTTTGCATAGAAAAGTAAATTAGAATTTAATTAGAAGTTGAAAGTAAATTAAAATCAAATTAAATTGCTGGTAAATCGGTCAAAGTAAATTAAAAAGCAAGTAAATTATTTTGTGGAGGTGCAAGTAAATTAAAAAGTAAGTAAATTACTAAACTAATTTACTTGACAACAGTAGTGTGGTGCACTTTTTATCTAGGTAACTAGGTAACTAGGTATACCTAGTATTACCTAGTTACTATTAGGGATGGGCAACGTAAATTAAAATCGGTAATTTACGTACGCGTTATTTCTGTTTTACCAGATTTTAATTTCCGTATTCGTAACGTGTTACGGAAATTAAAACGGCTAATTTCTTGCTGTAACGCGTTACGTAAATTAATTTCCGTAACGTCGTAACGGATAAGATTCCAGCCATACGTAAATTAATTTTCGTTTTTCTTCAAAAATCGCTAAAATAGTAGGTAAATCAAATATCGCGGAAAAAATCATAAAATGAACTGTATGCAATGCAAATTTTAATTCTGTGTTTGTTCGATTGGAATTGCATTCGTATTTTTGAAATCTAACTTCACACCAAAAGGAAGGAATGAAATGTGGGTATGTTTTTTGGCTGAATTACTGTAGCTGCTGAGGGTTTTATAACTGCGCAGCAACTAGCCAGCCAACTACGTACGTACCACAGACTGTAGTCTACCTACCGCACACTGACGGTTAAACGTATGATAGTACTTACGTATAAGATTAGTAGTGATGAAAACTATGTAACTTCACTTCTCTGTTTGAATGCATTTTAAATGTACAACATACTGTTGGCAAGTCCAACTGAACCTGGATCTATTAATAGGTTTTTAACCTGAAATTTGTGGACTTGAACATGAACCTGAACCTATTATATTTCAGCCGGAGTTGAACCTGTTCAGTTTTATTGGACTTTCTCAATAGGTTCAAATTTCAAGTGCAAATTTTAGGCAAACTATGTAAAAATTTTCGTTTGGATTGCACAAAAGATTTTAAAGATTTCATGTTTTTAAACCTATTTTCAAACTGAAACTGTCAGAAAACGAAAGCACACTGCCCTGTAAAGTCTGTCTGATCTATGTTTTTCACTGCCAATAGAAAGGCTTATAGCTCAGAAAAGTTGCAAGCAGCGCAAAATTTCTACAGTTTTTGGAGATATCAGTGGACTTGAACCTGAACCTATTGTCCAAGTTTTTTAGAAGATGGATTTGAACCTGAAATTTCGATGTTGGCTTTGACTTGAACCTGAACCTATTTTTCAACCCTGAACTTTCCAACAGTACAATATTACAACACCTACACATGAATTTATAGTTGCCTGGCTTTTCTGCCTATTTTCTTATACAGGGAGATAACATATTGACAAATTCAAGCCTTCAAAAACGTATCTATAAGATATTCCGACCATAAAATTGACCGAAATTAACCGGTTTAGCAGTTCGAAGAGTGGGATTGGGCTTCTGTGCAACAAGGGCGAAAAATTTTCGAAAAATTAGCCTTAAAAGTCGCATTTAAGATTCAGTAGTAACCAAAAATATGTCTATAATACAACAAAACAATGCGGTGGGCTCAGGATTCAACAGAAAAATCTGTTTTGCGCTAGGAACGTAAATTAATTCACGTACGGAAATTAATTTACGTATGGCTAAATGTTAAATTTCGTATTCGTTTAATTTCCGTATCCGAATTTTATCAATTACTGTAATTGTTAAGCGTAACGTAAATTAAAAATCGGCGCTTAATTTACGTTACGCGTTACAAAAATTAATTTACGTGCCCATCCCTAGTTACTATTCGGGAAAAGTACCTAGATTTACTTTACCTAGTTGCTGGCTACTCTATTTTACCTAGTTTTACTTTACCTAGTTTTAAATCCACATAACTAGGTACTTCTAGGTAGAACAAGTTTACCTACTTTGATATTTTCAGTTTTACGTGGCTTTTTCAGTCAGCAAACCTTCAAATTTCCGGCTTTCCCACAATCACAGTGGCCCAGAGAATGAATTTCTGACTTATTTGATCAATAAAATACAAATATTTACTTGAAATGTGTCAAATTTCGTAAATTTTAACTCCACTAACTTCATCATTGTTCTATTGAACCCAAAATAATATTTTGACTTGATTTCGAGCGTTTCAGGTTTACCTAGTATTACCTAGTTTTTCTGGGCTTTACCTAGTATTACTTTACCTAGTTTCTTGGCTGAGAACTTTACCTAGTTTTTTAGGTGACAACATTACCTAGTATTACTTTACCTAGTTTCAAATTTTCAAAATGCACCACACTGCTCACAATAGTACGTGTAATCGTGTTTTTTTGCAAACGATGTAGATTTTGTAGGACTACTTCCCTCACGCAGATGAAATGTTAGAATATCTAAAAGATTACCACCAGAAATTGGGCATCAAAGTACAATTCGGCACCGAAATTTCCAACCTCACTTACCGTGCGACCGAAACAGCGTACAGATATTGGATGCAGGACCAAAAATCCAACAGATACCTTTGCAAGTTGGGTATTTCAACAAGTTCAAAATCTTTAATTATTAGAATTTAGGACAGTTCTGGTTGCAACCGGTCTACCGGTTCCAATCAAACTGAGTGTGGTGGGCGCGGATTTAGTTGAAAATTACGAAGACGTGTCAATAAATCCCAAGGACTTTGAAGGTCAATCAGTTCTAATTCTGGGAAAAGGAAACTCTGCCTTTGAACTTGCCTCTTCCATCTATGGTCGTACAGCTTATTTGCATATGTTGAGCCCCAGTAGAGTGAGACTCAGTTGGAACACGCACTATGTGGGCGATCTGAGGTACTTATACTGTCAGACACTAAACGCCGTTTATGGTACCGATACCATGTAAGGTGCCGGTACCATATATGGTACCACCACAGTCGCCGAACGTGGGGGTACCATATATAGTACCGGTAACATACATATATGGTGACGGTACCATATATGGTGCCGGTACCGTATATGGTACCACTACCCTAGGTGAGCGTACCATATATGGTGTCGGTCTCGGTACCATAAACGGCGTTAGTGCCTGACTGAAATATGCTAATTTTGAAGGTGCAAATGTGTATTTCTTTGCAGAGGAGTGAACAATGAAGTTCTGGATTCCTACATGTTGAAGTCACTCGACGGTTTGACAGAGTTCAATCAGATTTCTCGGTTGACCTATAAAAGACGGGCGGATGGTAAAATTTATATACATGGTCACATTTCTAGCGACCGGGTATAGGAAAACTAAGAAAATATGGTAAATTATTGTGTAAATATAGTTTTAGGAGAATATCAACGATATCACTACCTACTTTAAAGGAGACAAGTTTCCATCTCGACATGGGTACGACCGCGTTGTAGCCTGCATCGGTTTCAAATGGGACCCCTCCATATTTCACAGGTCTTTTTCTACAGTATAGATAAAAAAATGTCCCATCGTTTTTACCTTCACTCAAACGGTTCGGTCTCCCTCAATTCTTGATCGATTTGGCTCAAATTTTTTGGCAAAAATTACGAAAATAGCTACAGAAGCTGCAAGTTTGGTGCAAAAACTAGCGCTGGTGATGGTTTTCTTAATTAAAAACTAAGAATAAGGGTGGTCCACAGAAATAAAGATTCTTTCAGGTAATTTAAAGAGTGTGGGCTTTGAAAGTTATAGGAATAATTGGTGTTGCCGTTGGACATAGTTACTGAGCGAGTCCTCTAGCTCAAAGGGCAATTTGGGAATTTCAAAATTATGATCGAAAATTGCATAGATAAGAAATCTACCTACCGTACACCTTCAGGTACTAAAGCATTGAATCAGTTGATTTATTCAACACAGATTTTAATGATAAATGATTGAGCCTGATATTTGAACTCTGTTCCTCATCATACAAAGCTTCCCCACATTGTTTTTCATAAATAGAAAATCTTCAGAATATTCATTTGCTGGTTTTACGAAGAACAGCTACATAGAGCCATGTTTTTGAAATTCCCCAATTTTAGTGCCCTTTAAGCTACAGAAGTGCTCGCTCAGTCAGTATGCCCAATGGCAACATCAATCATTCCTGCAAGTTTCAAAGCCATACTCCTTGAGTTACCTGAAATGTTATAACTTCTGATGAGCTTCTTAGTTTTTGGGTCGTAAAAACAGTACCAGTTGGAATTTTCGTGCCAAACTTACAAAATACGTAGCCAGTGGTTCTGTTAACGTTTCCTGAAAATTTGATCCAAATTAATAAAGATGGTCAAAAATGCGATGGGACATTATCATGACCTATGTATGTATAGCAGGGTTGTATATTTTTCCGAAAAAAACCTCGGCCTGTTTTTTTCCAGTTTTTTCCGGTTTTTTTCCGGTTTTTTTCCTAAATCGCGGAAAAAAACTCCAGCCCAAGTTCTGAATATCCTAGGCTGGTTTTATGATTCCTAACGCTTTCTAGCGCCTTCCTCAGTCTTGTTAGACCAGAAATACACGTGTTACATTGATATAAATCACGAAACAGGCATGAAACAGTGCCTGACAGGTTCCATAAATAACGCTATATGCAAATTTTCTTACAGCAGTTGGCATTTTTGTTTTTTCATGCCAAATTTGGTCTTTTTTGTTGTTTTTCTAACAGTTTTGAGTCAGTATGGCCTATTATACATAGCAAAAGTCCATTTTTTAAACGAAAAATGACGTAAATTAGCTATTTTTAGCTTGAGTTTTTTTCCGCGATTTATGTTTTTTTCCGACCCTTAGGAAAAAAACCGGTTTTTTTTCGGAAAAAAACAGATTTTTTCCGGTGTTTTTTTCCCACCTCACATCCCTGGTATGTATAGTATGTATTATCATACCTCTCTAGCAAATATTGTTAAATTTTAGTTCAACAAAGGTTATGGGCTCCAGTCTATACTTACGAAGATCGCTGCAAACCGGAACTTTACATTCGTCCAGTTCAAAAGTGCAGCATAAATTTCCGGACATTTCCTATGATTACCAGTCCACTGCTTTCCCTGGAATGTATTTTCTGGGCTCTCTCACCCACTCTATCGACTTTCGAAGATCGGCCGGAGGTTTTATCCATGGATTTCGTTATACAGGTTTTAAATCAAACAAACAATAACTGTGTCAGTCAGTCTCTATTTGGTCATTTGTAGCCAGAGCGTTGCACAGAATTTTGGAGTGGAAAAACCACCAAATCCCATGGCCATCAACTGAACATCCGATCAAGAATATAATGGAGCATTTCTTGAAAAGAGTAAATGAAGCGTCGGGAATCTACCAGATGTTCAAAAATCTGGCGGATATTGCCATAATTGACAAGTGAGAGAATAAGCAAAGTTTTGAAAGTGAAAAATAAACTCTGCAGAAAAGCAGAAAGCTTCACTTACCTCGAGGAGTTCCCTGTAAACTTGCTCCCTCAGTTGACCAACCAAACAGGACACCAATTCGAGCCGGAAATTCAGGCATTACTAGTGATGGTGCTGGAATATGGTAAAAATTGGTCCAACCCAGGACAGGACCACTTTTACCCAACCCGAGTGGTTGTGCACGTTCCACGTGCGCACGAATCAAAGTTTCTTCACCCTGTTTTCTACTTATACAACTATCTACCCTCTGGTGAGTACACAAAGAGAACGGTCTGTCAAAAAATCTTTTGCAAATAACCGGGTTTTTACTGATATACTGAAAGTTATTATTTAATCATTTCAACTGCAAGCGTCACCTGAACATCTGAAACAACAAATTTGTTAGTGTGCGACCGGTTGACTGCATTTTGCAGCCTTTTTCCAAATTAACCCTTTGCAACATACCAACGCCATATGGCGTAGTTGACCAACCTATCGGAAGCAATAACCCTTTGCAACATACCAACGCCATATGGCATAGTTGACCAACCTATCGGATAGCAAAAAATCACAGTAAACGTATCAGTTGACTGCATTTTGAAAAATTAATTTGGAAAAATTCTGCAAAATGCAGTCAACCGATACGTTTACTGTGATTTTTTGCTATCCGATAGGTTGGTCAACTACACCATATGGGGTTGGTATGTTGCAAAGGGTTAATTTGGAAAAATGCTGCAAAATTCAGTCAACCGATACGTTTACTGTGATTTTTTGCTATCCGATAGGTTGGTCAACTACACCATATGGCGTTGGTATGTTGCAAAGGGTTAATTTGGAAAAAGGCTGCAAAATGCAGTCAACCGATACGTTTACTGTCATTTTTTGCTATCCGATAGGTTGGTCAACTACGCCCTATGGCGTTGGTATGTTGCAAAGGGTTAATGAAGAGTTTTCGCACGTTTTAAGACCAGAGTTGTTTTCAGACGATCAGATGAAGAAAAGATCCTTCAGCGACACACTAGTCGCCCCCAACGCTACACACCACATTCTGGAAGACTTCACTACCACCTTTGATGGCCCGGTGTCTCATCGGGAACCGCTGAGGAAGTTCTTGGAGAAACATCTAGACATCGACTTGAGGATTAATTCCAGGGAAGAGTGTTGGAAGGAATGGGAAGCGAACAAAACTCTGTCCCCGCAATGCGCCTTTATTCTAGATGATCTGTCGTTAGAGTGAAATTCGTACCAATAGAAAGCGATTAATTATGATATAAGAATAAACACTACTGTGGCGTGAAATACAATTCAAATATAACGCGTTTTATAAAATGGAGCAAAAAACGAAGAATCTGCATACAAAATTATAAGCCGAAAATATAGCCTATACGATATTTTCTTGCACAATTTATAAATGTTTAAAGAGCACTAAATCTAGATTCGTCGAACTAATCGCTCTTTGTTCTATTTGTGAACGAAATAAGAAGCATCACTCTATAATGAAGTCAAATAGCCTAAGTAACTCGATTTAAAAGCTATCCAAGGTTTCATAGCAACTGACATTGAGAGATTTGATTTTCTCAGCATTTCTGGCTCAAAATCTACCAAAACATTTGCATTTTCAGTACAATACACATACACAAAAATACACATTGTTTTGTTGAATGTGTATACACAAATTACCATACACATTTGAAGGTAAATGTGTATATGTACACATACACATACACATACACAAACGGAAAACCCAATACCAAACAACAGTACTGGTTGCTCAGTCTTACACCGCCTCAACTGGACTGGCACAGTTTCAGCCTGACAAAACAGGTTGAACAAAATATGTCCATCTACGTACTAGGTCTCTAACCAAACCAGTCGTGCCAGTTTCTGTGGCTGCATTTAAACTCTCACGTCCTGCAGAATATAAACAATACAGTTCTTGGCCTTGTTTAGGCAAACGATTTTCTACTTGGTATTTTGCCCTTCAAAGGAGCCATCGCATAAGCGTAAGAGAGATTGTTGCAGTTTGTTTTAATCTTATCGTGTGAAGAAAAAGCTTGAGTGCAAAGAGAACAAAATGTTTTTGCTACCTCTCAAAATGTTGCCCCTAATAATCTGTCTATTCGAACTATTTTCTTTGTGTTTTGCTTCTGAATTCTGCCAGTCAGATGGGTGTGAAACGAGAAGAGATTACTGTATCATCGGTGCGGGACCGTCCGGCCTTCAGATGGGACATTTTCTGGAGAAAGCCAATAGAAACTATATAATCTTGGAGAGAAATCAACGAGTTGGATCTTTCTTTGAAATTTACCCTCGCCATCGAAAGCTAATTAGCATAAACAAACGTCACACTGGAAAAACTAACAAAGAATTTAACTTGAGACACGACTGGAATTCTTTGATCTCGGACAATGAGCAACTCCTATTTACGAAATATTCAAAGGTATAATAGTCAGGCACTTAACGCCGTTTATGGCACCGACACCATGAGGGGCCAATACTATATATGGTGCCGGTACCTAGGCTAGTGGCAGCATATATATATATATGGTACCACCACAGGCCGCGAACGTGGGGGTACCATATATGGTACCGGTGCACCATATCCCTTACTAGCAGAAGCTACTCGATTTGGAGTAGTACTCACATAGAATCACGCTTTGCGTGCGGCTGTTTTTAGCATAAATGTGATTGGAAAATAAAAGTGCAAATATTGTTCAAATCAATCAAAATCAAAATCAATCAAAAGTGATTGGTCAGTCACGCATTTTTGTCAGACAATGCACAGTGCTGAATACAACGAGTGATTGGCCAGTCACGTTTTTTTGAAAATTTCAGTGATTTTAAAAACATATTTTGCATGATTACCATTTTTTAGGCACGCATTGCATGTCCCTATGGCCAGACACGCAAAAAATTTCTGCGTCTAAGAGATATAAGGTACGGTACCATATATGGTGCCACTAGCCTAGGTACCGGCACCATATATGTACATGTACGTATGGACGGTATGGTACCGGCACCTTATATGGTGTCGGTAGCATAAACGGCGTTAAGTGCCTGACTGTATAATTAAAACAAAGTAGTCAATCGATTAATGTATATAGAATTTGTTTTAGGCCTACTTTCCCCACGCGGATGAAATGTTACGATATCTAAAAGATTATCACGAGAAATTGGACATCAAAGTACAATTCGGCACCGAAATTTCCAACCTCACTTACCGTGCGACCGAAATAGCGTACCGATTTTCGATGCAGGACCAAAAATCCAACAAATACCTTTGCAAGTTGGTTCTTTTAACAAACACAAAGCCTAGATTCATTATAATTTAGGACAGTTTTGGTTGCAACCGGTCTCTCAGTTCCAATCAAACCGAATGTTGTGGGCGCCGATTTAGTTGAGAATTATGAAGACGTCTCCACCAATCCTGAAGACTTTGAAGGTCAATCAGTTCTAATTCTGGGCAAAGGCAACTCTGCCTTTGAGGTTGCCGCTTCCATCTATGGCTATACAAACTATTTGCATTTGGTGAGCCCTGGACGAGTTAGACTTAGCTGGAACACGCACTATGTAGGCGATGTTAGGTACGGAAAAAATAAATGCAAATTTTACATGCTGTTGAGGTTCTGTTTTCAGAGGGGTAAATAATGAAGTGTTGGATTCGTACATGTTGAAGTCTCTTGATGGAATATTGGAATCAGAACTGATGCATCGAATCTACTATAAAAGAGGGTCGGACGGGAAAATCTACATACGCGGTCACCCAAGAGATGTGGTCTGTTGCATGACAACTCCTTCCTTTCAAGATTATTATTTTAGGCGTGTGACACATAGACCATACATGTAACAGCTCCGGGCCGACCTAGGGGAGGGGGTAGGGGGTTTCCTCTGGTGGGGGGTGTCCAGCCAGAGCGGGGTCCCAAATTTCAAAAAGCTCCAAAACGCCTGGAAATGCGTTTTTAGCACGTTTTTTTTCAGTAAGGACGCTAAAAATCACTATTTTAAGCTGCCAAGTAGCGTTTTAGACCTAAAAACAAGCAAAAAATGACAAAAAGGGCTTCCAAAAACACCGATTTCTCTTAAATATCAGCAGTGGAAACGCCAAATTCGGTTCCCAAAGGCTTTTCAAGCGAATTTTAGGCTAAAAATTAGTGATCTCTGAGCCAGTTTGTTAGTACTGGAGCCACTACTATGTATTTAGTACTTGTATTTTTGGGTCGGGGGAGGGCCCTTAACCTGTCGGGGGTGAGGGGGGTTTGGCCTTTTCAGCTAGGGTGGTAACCCCAAACTCCCTGTACAGGGGTACATGTATGGTAGTAAACACATAGACCTATTTAGGTAACGGACGATATTACGCACTACTTCAATGCCGACAATTTCCCATCTCGCCATGGGTACGACCGCGTTATAGCCTGCATCGGTTTTAAATGGGATGCCTCCATATTTCACAAGTGACTTTAGTGTAATATTTTCCGTCAAAACTTGCGAATAATATGCCGATTTTCCAGCTCTACAAAACAGATGGGGTCTAGATTATTGCTACGAAGATCAATGAAAGCTGGAACTTTAGATCCATCCAGTTCAAAAGTGCAGCACAAATTTCCCGACATTTCCTACGATTACCAGTCCACTACCTTTCCTGGAATGTATTTTCTGGGCTCTCTCACTCACTCTATCGACTTTCGAAGATCGGCCGGAGGTTTTATCCACGGATTTCGTTATACAGGTTTTAAATCAAACAAAAAATAACTGTGTCAGTCAGTCTAGATTTGGTGATTTGTAGCCAGAGCTTTGCATAGAATTTTGGAGTGGAAAAACCACCAGATTCCGTGGCCATCAACTGAACATCCAATCAAGAATATATTGAGCCATTTCTTAAAAAGAGCTAACGAAGCGTCGGGAATCTACCAGATGTTCAAGAACCTGGCAGACATTGCCGTAGTTGACAAGTAAGTGGACAAAAGAAAAGCTATAAATAGAAAACTGTAATCTGTAGAAAAGCAGAAAGCTTCACTTATCTCGAGGAATTCCCAGTTAACTTACTTCCGCAGTTGACCAACCAAACAGGACATCTATTCGAACCCGACACTCACGCAATATTAGTGATGGTATTGGAATACGGAAAAAATTGGTCCAATGCTGGGCAAGACCACTTCTACGTGAACAGAGGCACCCCTTGTGTGTATCGAGCTCACGAGTCAAAGTTTCTCCATCCTGTTGTCTATTATTACAGCTATCTGCCCTCAGGTATAAACTTTAATATTACCTCAGCTAATTTGGACTTTATTTGTTGGATTAGTTGTTAAGAACCGTGTCCAATTTCCTGTCATTTTCTGGTCCCATTTGCAGTGCTGCCTCTCACTTTCTGGCCTATTTTTGTCCCATTACTTGTTTCATTTTCGGTCCCATTTTCTTACTTACTTTGTCCCATTTCCAGTCCTCTTAGTTTCTAACTTATTTTTCTGCCGTGTCTTGTCCAATTTCCTCAGTTCCTGACTGATTTTTCTACCATTTCCTGTTTCATTTTCTGTTCCAATTCGTTCCTTGCTTGTTTTGGTCCTATTTCCTGTCCAATTTCATCTCATTTCCTTTCTTGTTTTCTGCCCAATTCCTTACTTATTTTTTGTTCCACTTACAGTCTAATTTCCTGTCATTACAGTCTCGTTTCCTGTCCAATTTCATCTCATTTCCTTTCTTGTTTTCTGCCCCATTTCCTTACATTTCTTTTGTCCCACTTACAGTCTAATTTCGTGTCCGTACAGTCCCGTTTCCTGTCCTATTTTTGTCTCATTTCGTTACTATTTTTCGTATGTGTAAAGCTGTTTCCTGTAAGTTCCAGAAACAAGAAAGGTAGTTCGTCAAGAACTTGACTTGTCCACACAAACTATTAATCAGTCATCATTGGTAGAAGTACTGTGGGAAACATATATGTTTTATGTATATGTTTTGAAACATAAATATGTTTGTTTTTGGGGAAACATTATGTTTATGTTTCTGAATATGTTTGCGTGTCAAATATGTTTTGTATTTATATGTTTTGAGGCCAATATGTTTCTGAAAACATATACATATTTTTGCTATAGGAATTCATGATTTCAAGACTTTTGGTTGCTGTTTGACAGTAAACTTTTCCAAAATCTGACTTTCACTTAAACTTATTGAATCTGAGTATGCTATCTAAGTTGTTGCTAACCGTTTTAAACAGGAAATTCAGAATATAAAAGTTTGAATTATCGAAAATTAAGACAAAATATAAGTGAACAAGCGAATTTTACACAAATATGTTTCATGTTTAAAAATATGTGCATATTCAACTTTCGAAAACATATAACTATATGTGTTATTTATATGTTTGATTGGCGAAAAACATATATGTATAGTTATATTAATATGTTTTAAAGATTTCGATATTTTCCCACTGTAGGTAGAAGCTATAGGTTTCTTTTGCAGAGGATCAAATGATGCGAAGAGCGTTCGAGGACACTCTTCCCGCTCCCAATGCCACGCACCACGTGCTAGAAGACTTTACTACCAGCTTCGATGGGCCCAGATCGCACCTGGACCCATTGAGGCTATTCTTAGAACGCCATCTACGTGTCGACCTCAGAATGGGTTCCAGCGAGGAGTGCTGGAAAGAGTGGAAAGAAAAGAAAACTGTAGCGCCGCACTGTGTCCATATTCTGCATGATGTTGGGGGTCCAAGTGATTGTCTGTGATAGTTCGCTAGTGCTGGCTGGTAACGTTGATTAATAAATCTGCAGTTACCGATTTTCATGCATTGTACAGTCAGGCACTTAACGCCGTTTATGCTACTGGCACCATATATGGTACCCCGACCTTCGCGTTGGTACCGCTACCATATATGGTACCACGCTGTTCAGATTTTGTGCAATATATGGTAGTGGTACCACATATGGTACCACCACAGTCCCCGAACGTGTGGGTACCATTTATGGTACCACTAGCCTAGTTACCTTATACGGTGTGGGTACCATAAACGGCGTTAAGTGCCTGACTGTTGCCTCCTTGTCCTGTGTGTGCACATGTTTAAACTGCTGGGCAACAAGAAAACAGGTTGAAGTAGAACGTGTCTCTAAACCAGTCTTTGATATTTACTACAAAGTAGCCACCTTATTCCCTGCACTCTCTCAACCATAGACAAGAAAACAAAACACTTCCTAGGACGTTCACTTCCTTCTCCTCATTTGGCCTGCGATAAACCATAAATGGAGAAACCATAATCCTGCCTGTCGAAATGTTGCCCCTAATAATCTGTCTGTTCGAACTATTTTCTTTGTGTTTTGGTTCTGAATTCTGCCAGTCAGATGGGTGTGAAACGAGAAGAGATTACTGTATCATCGGTGCGGGACCGTCCGGCCTTCAGATGGGACACTTTTTGGAGAAAGCCAACAGGAACTATATAATCTTGGAGAGAAATCAACGAGTTGGATCTTTCTTTGAAATTTACCCTCGCCATCGAAGGCTAATTAGCATAAACAAACGTCACACTGGGAGAACCAATAAAGAGTTCAACTTGAGACACGACTGGAATTCCTTGATCTCGGACAATGAGCAACTTCTATTTACGAAATATTCAAAGGTATTTGTGTAGTAGCCATTTTGTTTTTAGCTTGACTGAAGGGCTCAGAGGTTTTGATAAACCACTAATGCTGGCTGCCCAGGCAACCAATCATCAGCGCCAAGTCGTTTGTTCATTTGTTCCTTCATTTCTTTGTTTGCCCACTCACTTGTTGCATCGCGAGATTGTTGATTTTCGTCATGATTGGATTTGATGACAGTGTTATCTTATTTATTTATTTATTTATTTATTTATTTATTTATTTATTTATTTATTTATTTATTTATTTATTTATTTATTTATTTATTTCGCAGAACTCATTTGCTGGGTCTCTCTGGTCGTACATGTAGCACTTAGGCAGGACAGACCCCCGAGACGATTTTTCACACACCCCCTCCCATTTTCTGGCAAGTAATTTTTTGAGCAAATTCTTGCGATTTTGTACAAATTCAGACACAAAATTGCCAAAATCGCCTATAAAACAGCACTTCCTAGCTGTATTTGAGCCCAAATTAACCATTTTTGACGATTTTTAGCCGAAAAATTGCGATTTTTGAGGTTTTTTAGTGCCCAACCCCCTCCCCCTTCGGCGGATGACCTGTTGTGTTACATATACATAGGTAAAGTTTGGCACTTACGCCGTTTATGGTACCGACACCATATATGGTACCTATACCTATACATCTCTGGGGAGTTTTAAAAAAGTACAGACTTCACTGAGTAGTTTCTCTCTAAACTACTTTCTTTGCGACAGCATTTCATATATGTTTCGTTTGAAACATTATCGTTCTTTGATGCCCTCTCGACTATTTCCGGTTCACTCAAACGTTTCGCTCTCAGTGTGTTCTTTATCGATTTGGCCAAAATTTTCAGCAAAAATTTACAAAGCAACTTGCTACATATTGTGCAAGTTTGGTGCAAAAATTTATGCTCATACTGATTTCACGACCTGAAAAATAAGAACCAGGGTGGTCCACGCGAATTCAATTTTTTGATAATTCAAAGAAACGGCTTTGACTTGAAACTTGCAGGAATCAACTGTTGATGCGCGAAACAGCAACCGACTATGAGCGAACCAGTTCAGTATTTATTTTAGGCAGTTAGACAAAAAATCAACGAGGAGGGAGAGGTATTAAAAACACACGCCACACACAATACAATCAATAGCAGAACAGAAGAGCAGAACAAAATGATGATTTTGAAGATTTTTCAATTTCCAAAAAACACTGTGGGAAAGGCTTCTACAATGTGGAACTGAGGTTAGACATCAGGTTCATTCATTTGTCAAACTTTCTGCTAAAATCCGTGTTGATTAACAACTGGTTCAATGCTTCAATTCTGGAGGTGCGGATTTCAAATTGGATTTGCGATAATGTTTGTGAAATTCCGCAATTTTGGGCCATTTGAGTTGCTGGACTGCCCACTCAGTATGTTATGCTCAATAGCAATACCAATCATTCCTGCACGTTTCAAACTGTACTCTTTGAATCAGCAACATCCTGGTTCTTAATTCTCGGGTCACAAAATCAGCACAAGCATGAATTTTTGCACCAAGCTTTCACAATATGTAATTTAAATAAACTTGCACAATATTTATTTTTGTACACTACTGTACGTACAAGGAATGATGAATCTGTTAAGAAATGTTTCAAACGAAAAGTTATACCATCATGCATATTCATACATCGTTTGTTTGTTTGTTTGTGCATATTCATACATCGTTCGTTCGTTCGTTCGTTCGTTCTTTCGTTCGTTCGTTCGTTCCTTCGTTCGTTCGTTCGTTCGTTCGTTCGTTCGTTCGTTCGTTCGTTCGTTCGTTCGTTCGTTCGTTCGTTCGTTCGTTCGTTCGTTCGTTCGTTCGTTCGTTCGTTCGTTCGTTCGTTCGTTCATTCGTTCGTTCGTTCGGTTGGTCTGATTATTTGAGGTGAATCGAACGAATTTCACTTATTTATGCTTTGTGGACAATTACATACTAACTCATAGAATTGTACATCGATGCCCAAGAATGTACTATTGTGTAGAGTTTTTCAATATGTATTTTAGGACTACTTTCCCCACGCAGATGAAATGTTAGAATATCTCAAAGATTACCACCAGAAATTGGGCATAAAAGTACAATTCGGCACCGAAATCTCCAACCTCACTTATCGTGCAACAGAAACACCATATCAATTTTCAATGCAGGACCAAAAATCCAACAAATACCTTTGCAAGTTGGTTGTTTTAACAAATTCAAAGCCTATATTTATTATAATTTAGGACGGTTTTGGTTGCAACTGGTCTCTCGGTTCCAATCAAACCGAATGTAATGGGCGCCGATTTAGTCGAGAATTATGAAGATGTCTCCACCAATCCCGAAGACTTCGAAGGTCAATCAGTTCTAATTCTGGGCAAAGGCAACTCCGCATTTGAATTTGCCGCTTCCATTTATGGCCATGCTGCCTATTTGCATATGTTGAGCCCCAGTAGAGTGAGACTTAGTTGGAACACGCACTATGTAGGCGACCTGAGGTACGAGGTTTATGCACAAAATTAGGCAATTGCATTTTAAACTAATTAGTTCGTTTAGAGGCGTGAACGTTGAAGTTTTGGATTCGTACATGTTGAAATCTCTGGACGGAATTCTAGAATCGGATATGGTTCATCGGTTGTACTATAAAAGGGAAAAGGATGGCAAAATTTATGTTCAAGGTCTTCCAGGACAACCGGTACGCAGAGATGCCTACCAAATTCAAACTTTGAATTCGATATGGTATGGTTTGGTATAAGTTGGCGATTTGAATTCGATATGGTATGGTTTGGTATAAGTTGGCGATTTGAATTCGATATGGTATGGTTTGGTATAAGTTGGTGATTTGAATTCGATATGGTATGGTTTGGTATAAGTTGGCGATTTGAATTCGATATGGTATAGTTTGGTATAAGTTGGCGATTTGAATTCGATATGGTATGGTTTGGTATAAGTTGGTGATTTGAATTCGATATGGTATAGTTTGGTATAAGTTGGCGATTTGAATTCGATATGGTATAGTTTGGTATAAGTTGGTGATTTGAATTCGATATGGTATGGTTTGGTATAAGTTGGCGATTTGAATTCGATATGGTATAGTTTGGTATAAGTTGGCGATTTGAATTCGATATGGTATAGTTTGGTATAAGTTGGCGATTTGAATTCGATATGGTATGGTTTGGTATAAGTTGGCGATTTGAATTCGATATGGTATAGTTTGGTATAAGTTGGCGATTTGAATTCGATATGGTATGGTTTGGTATAAGTTGGCGATTTGAATTCGATATGGTATGGTTTGGTATAAGTTGGCGATTTGAATTCGATATGGTATGGTTTGGTATAAGTTGGCGATTTGAATTCGATATGGTATAGTTTGGTATAAGTTGGCGATTTGAATTCGATATGGTATAGTTTGGTATAAGTTGGCGATTTGAATTCGATATGGTATGGTTTGGTATAAGTTGGCGATTTGAATTCGATATGGTATAGTTTGGTATAAGTTGGCGATTTGAATTCGATATGGTATGGTTTGGTATAAGTTGGCGATTTGAATTCGATATGGTATGGTTTGGTATAAGTTGGCGATTTGAATTCGATATGGTATGGTTTGGTATAAGTTGGCGATTTGAATTCGATATGGTATGGTTTGGTATAAGTTGGCGATTTGAATTCGATATGGTATGGTTTGGTATAAGTTGGCGATTTGTATTCGATATGGTGTGGTGTAGTACTAGCTAATTCAGTTTGAATTTGGTTGGTATGATTTTGGTATGAATTTGGTACAGTAGTGGTAGTTTGCTGTGATAATGTCATAGAAGCCTGTGGAAATTATGCTCAATCCACCTTTCTTGAGTTTTTTCGAATCAAAACATGCAGAAAGGATTGGGAATATATTTTGACGCATGTGAAAAGTGTTATAAATCACGCATTGCATGCAGCAGTGTGCATCGTCTAACAAAAAAGCGTGATTGACATTGTGACTGGCCAATCACTGTTTTGCACTTCCATTTTCCAATCACATTTATTTATGGCTAACAACAGCCGGACGCAAAGCGTGATTCTATGTGGGTAGCTTTTGCTAGTAAGGGCTAACAACTCAATGACAAATCTTCATAAAATAGTATTTTTATAGAACAGCAACGACATGAACACCTACTTTAACGGCGACACGGTTCCCTCTCGGCACGGATACGATCGTGTGGTTGCGTGCATCGGTTTCAAATGGGACACCTCTTTATTTCACAAGTGTTTTGCACTGTCTACATAGTACAAGCCAACAGTTGGAAAGCAAATTTTCAGCTCAACAAAACCAAAGGGCTCGAAACTGTTTCTGCAGCGATCTATAAAGGCTGGAGATTTACTTCCATCCAGTTCAAAAGTGCAGCACAAATTTCCGGACATTTCCTATGATTACCAGTCCACTGCTTTCCCTGGAATGTATTTTCTGGGCGCACTCACTCACTCTATCGACTTTCGAACATCGGCCGGCGGTTTTATCCACGGATTTCGTTATACAGGTCAAATGCAGTAAAAAATAATTGTGTCAATCTAAATTTGATCATTTAGTCAGAGCGTTGCATAGAATTTTGGAGTGGAAAAACCACCAAATTCCGTGGCCGTCCACCCAACAACCAATCAAGAATATAATGGCGCATTTGCTGAAAAGAGCTAACGAAGCGTCGGGAATCTACCAGATGTTTCGCAACCTGGCAGACATCGCCATAATAGACAAGTGAGTAGATTAGACAAAATTATATAACTGAAAACATACATGTAACAGGTCATCCGCCGATGGGGGAGGGGGGGTTGGGAGGGTCTGGCGCCGGCCGGGGGGGTCTGAGCCAAAATTTTGGGAGAGGGGGGTGGGTACTAAAAAACGCTCAAAAATCGAAAAAATCGCAATTTTTTGGCTAATAATTGCCAAAAATCGCTAATTTGGGCTGAAATACAGCTAAAAAGTGCTGTTTTGCAGGCGATTTTGGCAATTTTTGTGTGCGAAATTGTAAAAAATTGCAAAAATTTGCTCGAAAATTTACTTGCCAGAAAAAGGAGGGGTCGGTGAAATCGTCTCGGGGGGGGGGGTCCCCATCCGGGGGGGTCTGGCCTAAGTCGGGTGGGGGGCAGACCCCCCAGACGCCCCCTGTTACATGTATGACTGAAAAAATGAACTTTGCAGAACAGCAGAAAGCTTCGTTTATCTCGAGGAATTCCCTGTAAACTTGCTCCCTCAACTGGTCACTCAAACAGGACACAAATTCGTACGCGACACTCACGCACTATTAGTGATGGTATTTGAGTACGGCAAAAATTGGTCCAACCCTGGTCAGGACCACTTCTACCCGAATCGAGGGGTCTCCTGTCCGAAAGTTGCACATCACTCAAAATTCCTCCACCCTGTGGTCTATTTCTATCGTGATTTGCCTTCGGGTGAGAGAATGCTCTAATTATTACTACTGTTTATTATGCTAGTGGATTTTTTATTTATCCAGCCCGTAAATTTAATTCTAATTTTTGTTTTACAACCAACCAGGTCCGATTTTCCTGACTATTATTTTACAAATTTTACCTCCATTTTACTAGTCATAATATGAAATTTTGCATCAATGAAGCCAAGAATTTTGTGAATATTTGATGATGGTCCAAATAGAATTGTAAAATTGATCATGATTCGAACTTCTCCAGGGCTTTAGAGACAAAAGATTGTGTGAAGTTTGACTGATAAATGTGCACCCACACATCTTTAAGATTTTGGCTGGAAGTCACCAAAAATGGTTAAGTAGTAGTAACATTTTCATTTTACTGTTGAGGCGTTTTATGATTAAATTTTATTCTATTGGGTCTTAATTTACTGTTTACTATTATTTTACTACGTACTAGTAAAATACAGCTAAAGCGTATTCTACTTAAGCTTGTAATCTCTGAAAACAGCTCCGTTTGAATCCAAATCCATTTCAAATTGACAAAACATGAGCTACAGTATCAAACACGCTGGGGGCCGGTCTTCGTGAAATTAAGAACAGCCGCCCTATTTTCCGCCATTGTTTTTTCGGAGGAAAAAAATAAACGACGAAGATAGCGAACATAAAAAATGCAAAAGAACAAGCAGAATACGTATTTTAGGAAGGCGACGTATTACCTTAGGGATCCATTGAAGCTTAGCTGCTCTTATTACCTAACCACTCCTTTCTCTCTCTCCCACTCTGCAGTGCTGGCGCCGACCGAAGTGAAGAAACGAATAAAAATAATAAAAAGAAGAGTTGTTAGCCAGCTTAGCACCTTCCACGCACAAAATGACTTTTTGACTGTGTGTATTATGCGAATGCAATGATTCCTTCCTCAACCGGCTCGATTCCTCTGATTGAATCCGATAAAAAAGATTTTTCTTTTTTGTCTTTATTTTTCTCTCTAGCATTGAGCGCTGCGTAAGATCGGCGGCGTAGTTTGCGTAGCTTACCGTAGTTTACGTGGCCTTATCTTTCGCGTTGAGATAATAAACCATGATGGCCCACCAAATGATCAAAGACAGAGTGGCGTTCAGAGATTACAAGCTTTGCGCACATGGGCTTTAGTATTTCATTACTAAGTTTTACTATACTACACACACTGTTTAGTAGTAAAATGACAGTAGCTGTAATGGTGTGTTTCTAAGTACTGTTGCTAAGTAAATTTAATTGAAATATAATTTAAATATAATTTACTTACGACACAATTTACCTGTATTAGTAAATTTCTAAAAAATATAATAAAAATTATACTTAAAATTTATTTTAGGCAAAAATTCACTTTCAATATAATTAAAATATAATTTACTTACCAAATAATTTACCTGTTTTAGTAAATTTTTAAAAAATAAAATAAAAATTATACTTAAAATTTACTTAAGGCAGAAATTCACTTTCAATATAATTAAAATATAATTTACTTACCAAACAATTTACCAGTTTTAGTAAATTTCTAAAAAATATAATAAAAATTATATTTAAAATTTACTTACGGCAGAAATTCACTTTCAATATAATTAAAATTATAATTTACTTACCAAATAATTTACTTGTATTAGTAAATTTCTAAAAAAATTATGATTATAGTTTACTTAGCAACAGAATGTCTAAGCTAGCCAAACTGAGATCGGTTTACAGAAGAAGAGATGATGCGAAGAGATTTGAGCGAGACAGTTGCACCTGCCGATGCCACCCACCACATTCTGGAAGACTTCACTACGGTCTTTGACGGACCCAGATCACACTTGGAGCCGCTGAGGAAGTTTCTGGAAAAACATCTATCTGTCGACCTGATGCTCGTTTCTAAGGAAGTCTGTTGGCAAACGTGGAAAGAGAAGAGAACTTTGTCTCCGCAGTGTGCCCATATCTTAGATGATCTTGATGTTAAGAGTAATTGTTATTATTAAGAATTTCTATATCATTTAGTCCATATTATCTAAAATATGTTTCATAAAATTTCAGTCTCACTAATAATGTCTGCAAGCTTAATCAGAGAAAATTGTCCCTGATGACCAGTTCTTTACATTATTGGAAGCATTGATAGTAGTGAATGTGAGAGCGCTATTAATAGAAGGGCGCCACTATTAGAGCCTGTGCATTTATATTTTCGGACTGTTTGTCTATAAATTAAATTTCAAATACACTACATATTAACTTTGAATTTGACTTTGACCTTATTAAAAGCTCCTGAAACTGTACTTTTCTGTTTCCTTGCTTCTACCGTATAGTGCTGTTTATAGTACCCGCACTCAACAAATCTGCTCTATAAGCAACTAACAATAGTATGTGAAATTTCTTGCTAAAATTACGGTCTACTTGTCAAAAACAGGTTCTTTACTTACATCAGAACCTCTATGATTGCATTATCTACTGTTTTTTGTCGCACAAACAATGTTTACCACCAAAAATCTTGTAATGTTCGGATATTTTGTATTAATAGCTGCTCACTGTAGAATAAAAATCTGTCTTCATTTATAGTACCCCGGACTATAAATGGCACTAAGTGATAGTGCCCGGTGTACTATAAATAGAGGTAATATAAACAGCACTATACGGTACTATTAGAGCCTGCGCGATTATATTTTCGGTCTGTTTTCTATAAATAAAGATCGCTATACTACAGAGTACAGTATTAACTGAATTTCACTTTGATTGACATTATTCTCCTGAAACTGTACTTTTCTTTTTACCTTACTTCTACGTCTTTTGTCATTCTTAAAGGTGCGTTTATACTTCGTCCGCACGGACAAAACGGACACAAGCGGACAGGTTGTCCGCGCAGCAGTTTATACTTTGGCGGAGCGGACACGAGTGTCAGCCAGACGGTTTATAGTCTGTCAGCGCGGACATGTGAAAAATTTCAACTGACACTTTGTCCGCGTCGCTATTACGGCTGTTTGAGCTTGTTATATTGCAAGTCTGAGTTCACAATTTTATCACGTTTGATGCTGCGGTTGCGTAGCTGTTAGGATTAGGTCAAATCAAGAGAAAAGAACAAAAAGAGACGGTGTAAGAACATTGTACGTACTGTATGTTTTGCCTACCGATCAAACTGAAATCATGGCAAGTTTCTGAAGCGGCTGCACCAATTTGAAATTGTAAAAGCTTCGAACCAGTTCTCTGATTGTCGCAGACAACTTTGACAGCCTGAGCCGCATTGAAAACGTGATTAATGACAGTTTGGTAGCAGACATGGGCTAGAATTTCGGCTGAGGGGAGGTAGAATTTTCAATTCCTGAGTGGGGTAGGAGCGCCTGAAGGAGGCTGAGGGGGTGGTAAGCCAAAAAGTCCGATTTTTTGGCTAAAAATCCTCAATAAATCTAATCTCTAATTTGGGTTCAAATACTGCTAAAACTGCTGTTTTACAGCGGATTTTAGCAATTTTAGTGTCTAAAACTCTAAAAAAATTAAGAATCTTAGAAATCAACTCCAAGAAAAATTGGAAGGGGGTCGGAAAAATGGTCTCGGAGGAGGGTCCCCGATTAAGGGGTCTCGGACCTAAGTCGGGTGGGATGCACACCCTGAGACTCCTTGTTACATGTATTCTAAAAAGAGTCGCCGAACTGACAATTGCTACTAACCAAAAAACGTCGAGAAAGTTCTGCAAATTTGGTTTCCGAAAATACAGTATATCACCAAAGTTTGGGTGTGCGAGTGGCCGAGCAGGTATGCGCTGGCTGGCAACTGTTAAGAGCGATCGCCGATTGAGGGGGTGGTACGAATACGCATCGGCTCGGCAGGTTATGGGGTATGGCCACCCAGACCCATATATGTACGTACTACATACATACTTGCTACGTGACACATTGCATAGTAGACCTGCGTATACTGCACGTGTTGAGGGGTCTGCCCCCCCCCACCCGACTTAGGCCAGACTCCCCCCGCCGGATGGGGGACCCCCGAGACGATGATTTTCCCGACCCCCGCTCCGATTTTCTGGCAAGTAAGTTTTTGAGCAAATTTTGGCGATTTTTTTTGCAATTTCAGACACAAAAATTGCCAATATTGGCTGCAAAACAGCACTTTTTAGCTGTATTTCAGCCCAAAATAGCGATTTTTGACGATTTTTAGCCAAAAAATTGCGATTTTTTCGATTTTTGAGCGTTTTTTAGTGCCCAACCCCCTCCCAAAGCTTTGTCTCAGACGCCCCGGCCGACGCCAGACCAGACCCCCCAACCCTATTGTGGGCAGGTATCGGAAAAGTACCTAATATCAGGTATCAGGTACAGGTAGTTCAAAAATACCCAATCAGGTATCAGGTATAGGTAGGTATTGACAAAAATACAGGTATCAGGTATTAGAAAAACAGGATCATCTTCGATGAAGAAGGACAGCCCGGGAAGTCAAAAAGGCACGACAATAAATCAAACTAGGATCAAATTATAAAAAAAATTAAAAAAAAACAAAAACGGCGGGCGAAAGGCTTCGAATTATTTCATCCGTCTATAACATAGACAGCCTTTCGCCCGCCGTTTTTGTTTTTTTTAATTTTTTTTATAATTTGATCCTAGTTTGATTTATTGTCGTGCCTTTTTGACTTCCCGGGCTGTCCTTCTTCATCGAAGATGATCCTGTTTTTCTAATTTAATGTTTTGTCTTTATTTAATGCTTGTCATGTAGGCAAATAGCAAAGTAATAAACTGAATAAATAGGAAAGCAATACCATACAATGTAATATAAATACAGTATGTATACGTGTATATATGTTTTAGTGTGTTGTTCTCCATTTTGAACTTGGCCCAGTTGTCTTTATTATTCAGGATTATCCTGCTATTCTAGTTTCGTATTTGCTTGTTGTCATACATACTGTATATATGTAGCTGTGCAGTTATGCATGCAAATCGAAGTTTTAAGCATTCAAATAGCGTTTAAGAGCTAAAAACAAGTAAAAAAATGACAAGGGCTTATAAAAACATCGATTTGTCTTTAGCCCTTTCGCGCAGGGCCGCCAAATGTCCGATGAGCCAATTCGAATTTTTGGCCTAGAAAATGCGTGATGGTCGCGTGCGAAGCTGATCAAATTTGTCCGATGGAAACGCTATGCAATGCATTAGGAGGCCCTTATAAAATTTTGCGAAGCTGATGCCAAATGAGTGATGGTCGCGTGCGAAGCTGATCGGCAAATGCGTGATGAAAAATTGTCGCGTGCACCAATTGGTGCACGGTCTGCCCGTAAGGGTTAATATCAGCAGCGGAAACACCAAATTTGGTTACCAAAGGCCCTCTAGTACATGTATCAGGGTTCGTGCGGCTTTTGCATAGCAAAATTCCCTGACGTTTCCCTGACTTGTCTATGACCAAAGTAAAAATTCCCTGACCAAACAGGGTGAGGAAAATGCAACCAATCTCAGCAAACTTTAAAAAATTGGCTTGTAAAACGCATTTAAACGGTACTCAGAGGGTAAATTTCCAGTTTAGTAGTAGTATATAAAGTCAGAAGACCGATCTTCAAAAGGGTGTTCTGTAAAGTTCTGACACGACCATTTGACGGCAAGATGTTTCTGCTACTATCAAATTTTTCCCTGACCGGACACCAAATTCCCTGACTTTACTATGACTGCCTGACTTTCCAGGTGCCGCACGAACCCTGTGTATGGTAACAGGTGGGGCTGGCGGTCTGCCCCCACCTGAAATAGGCCAGAGCCTCCGGATTAGGCCCCCCTCGCCCTCATTGGTAGCCCCCTCCACCACCGATTTTTCTGGCAAGTAATTTTCAGCAAATTCTTGTAATATTTAGCTGAATTTGAGCACAAATTAATTAGCGATTTTTAACCAAAAGATTGCTTTTTCTTTGAGATTTTTCTGCGTTTTAGTACCCATCAAATCCCATCTCGATCTGTGGCATTTGGCCTCAGACCCCACAGCCGCCTACGGACCCCCAACCCCCCTCTCTTCTGTCGCGGAGGACCTGTTACATGTATGTGCAAATGAAATGATCAAAGAAATGATAAGGTTCAGTTTATTGGCATAGGTTCACAGGCACAGGTATTGGATCACAGGTTTCGCATAGGAGTATAAATTTTCCAATTTTCTGACCAGAATTAAAGATTCTCCAGTAGTTTTTCAGTCTCTAAGTACATTCGTCTTTCCTCCTCGGTGGGACTGAAGATGTTTCGAACTGACCAAGTTATGCTTTAATTGTCCTAAAACTAAATTTAGTTTAAGTGTCTTTTGATTATTGTTTGTTAGGAACGGTCCATGAATGTGTTAACTTTTCTAACTCCTGGGAAAGTCACAATTTAGAATTGACTGTCAAAGTACCTATACTGTACGCATGTTTTTGTCGGAACAGAATAACCCTGAACTGAGCTGCCGGCCCGGCCCGTGCGAATATCAATTTAATTTTAATAACAATCAGCAAAGAGCAAAAGGTAAAAAGCACCGTCAGTCACATCGGACCGCACTCCTGTTGTTTTCCTCTTCCTTATTTAAACACCGCCTGCCGATGCCGGCTCCTTTCCTCCAACGATCCTATTTGACGCCGACGGTCGCGTTTAGTTAGGTGAGTGTAACCTTTATGCCAGGTTTTTGCGTTTACGCCCTGTATAGGTAGGAAAGTCCCCTGCTAATACGACCTACGCTAATTCTTCCACCTTTTTCATTCTAGTTGGAATACATGGGCCGGCAAAATCCGGAGGGGGTCTGGAGACCTCGGGGGGGGGGGGGGGCGGGGGTCGTCCCCAAAAAAGTCCAAAAAACCCCTATTTTCCCTTAAATAAGCGAAAATTTTCTCCTTCCTGCAGGGGAGGGATGGGCGAGGGGGGTAAACTCCCCCTACCCCCCGCCCATGTATGCTAATTGGAGCTTAAATAATAATTGGCCAGTAAAATTGGATACAATCACACATGTAACAGCTCCGGGCCGACCTGGGGGAGGGGGGTTTTCCTCAGGAGGGGGTCCCAAATTTCAAAAAGCTCCAAAACGCCTGGAAATGCGGCTTAGGCTTTTCAAGTGAATTTTAGGCTAAAAATTAGTGATCTCTGAGCCAGTTTATTAGTACTGGGAGTCACTACTAGTACTTTCATTTTCGGGTCGGGGGCGGTCCCTTAACCTGTCTCGGGGGGGTGAGGGGGGTTTGCCTTTTCAGCTAAGGGGGTAACCCCAAACCCCCTAGTACATGTATGTCAGTCAAGGGTGAAAATTCAGACTCGTTAAAAACTACAGTAGTTTTTCATACAGTTGAATTTCGAATAGACCATAAAACACGACTGTCTGAAACATGACAGACAGAACCAAAAAAAAACAAAAAAACTGAAAGAATAGGTGCCGGTCGTATATCAGAGGGCTTTGCTGCCTATATAGGGTCTAAACTAGAGTGCGAACTGGTATTGGGTATTGGGGGCATTGGGGTGTTTTTCAGGTATTGGTATTGGGTATTAGCAGACATGGGCAAAGGGGCGGAGGGGGGTTGGCCCCTCAGGCTCTGACCTACCCCCATCAGCCGGCCGCTACCCCCTCAGAAATTTTTTGGAAGAATTTTTTATAGAAAATTATGATAAAAATATGCCTGGATTAGGTGTAAATGAGCTCAGAATAGCTTATTTTAACTTATTTTAATGAAAAATAAGGTAAAAACCTTGATTTTAGCAAAAATCTGGACTTTTTGGCTTACCACCCCCTCAGCCCCCTCAGGAGCTCCTACCCCCCTCAGGAATTGAAAATTCTACCCCCCCTTCAGCCGAAATGCTAGCCCATGTCTGGATATTGGGTTTTTATGCCCCAATACCCATTACTAATTAGGACCTATAAAAATCGAAAAAATTAGCTGTTGAAAACAACTGACCTGAGAAAATCGAAAATATTGACCGATAATTAGGTATAGAAAGCCGTTTTTGCGTTAATAAACTAAAGGTTAAGAATGTCTTATACTGTCCGCTTTTCTAAGTAGTACGCTAGTAATTAGTACAATTTCTCTGTTGTTATCTAAGATGAACGACTGTGGTTCAATTGAAATTTGTCATTTTTAGTGATACAGAATGTACAATGTATTATTAGTACTGTGCCCAGGGGGTGCGGGTCTGGTACACCCCCTTTCCGGTGGAGTACGAAAAGAAATCCGCCGAAAATAAGAAACACTGTAATACAGTAGATCATGTATGGACTAAAACTGTTAATTTCTGCTTATTTTACCCTCCAAAACAGCTTCTAAATGCTTGCTTAAAGGGTAATTTTTCAAAATTTCTCGCCCTAGTTGGACAATTGCCAAACGAGGCCTCTTCGAAATTTTAATCCCTGTGAAAGACTGTGTACACCACTGGAATGTACTTGTTCACTGAAATGCAATTTTTGGCTCAGCTACGCAAGTATTGGGTATTGGGTATTGGGTATTGGGGTATTGGGGGTCTCAGTTATTGGGATTGGGTATTGGGTTTTTCAGGTATTGTTCGCACTCTAGCCTAAACACTAAAAAACAGGCGGAAAATAGTTAAGAATCATCTGAATACGGCTTTATAATTTTGGTGGCACCGTCGGCCCCCTCAATGCACCGTTTGGGGGAAAGGCCGCGTATTTTCAGACGGTATTTAAAAACGGGCGTGCCGACCACCGAGGAGTGCGGTCCGATGAGGCCGACGGTGCTACCGAGTCGATGGTGCTTTTTACCTTTTGCCCAGCAAAGTACCGCTCAGGAATTAAGATGCATTTTGCGAGTAAGTCAGCTTTGAAGGGGCAAGCAGGGTCATCTCACGGATCTGGCTGATATTAACATCTGTCAAAATAGAGCACAGTCGAAGACCAACGGTGCATGCCCGGCCACCAACAACCCCCTGGAACCGGAGCTACCATACATGTAACAGGGGGGTCTGCCCCCCCACCCGACTTAGGCTAGACCCCCCCCAGATGGACCCCCCCCCCGAGACGATTTCGCCGACCCCCCTCCGATTTTTCTGGCAAGTAAATTTTTGATCCAATTTTTGCAATTTTTTACAATTTGAGACACAAAAATTACCAAAATCGCCTGCAAAACAGCACTTTTTAGCTGTTTAATCTATACTTACTCCTTTTGGAGTTATATGGATATTAATGCAAATTTGGTTTGATCAGTAATATCTCAAAAATGAACAAAGGCCATTTTTCAACTCAGCGGGTCAAATACACTATTGACGGACCAAAGGTTCCTTTCAGAAATGCATGAATGTTGGACATTTATTTCAGGATTACAGCTTGTCATGGCAGCAGGGTTCATACAGATCAGGGTTTTCCAAATTCCCTGACTGCAATTTCAGACAAAAAATTGCCAAAATCGCCTGCAAAAAACAGCACTTTTTAGCTGTATTTCAGCCAAAATTAGCGATGTTTGGCGATGTTTGGCGATGTTTAGCCAAAAACTGCGATTTTTTCGATTTTTGAGCGTTTTTTAGTGCCCAACCACCCTCCCAAAATTTTGGCTCAGACCCTCCAGCCGGCGCCAGACCCTCCCCCTCCCCCTTCGGCGGTAGACCTGTTACATGTATCGGAGGGGGGTCGGCGAAATTGTCTCGGGGGGTCCCCATCCGGGGGGTCTGGCCTAAGTCGGGTGGGGGGGGGCAGACCCCCAGACCCCCTGTTACATGTAGTTTAGTGCCCTCATTTTGTTTGGCCGACTCATACCTAACTTTTGTTGAAACACTGGCTTGGCAGGACCTTTGCACAAAAAAGTTATGAAGATTTTTGGAAAAAAAAACGGAGTGGCATTTTGTGGCAATTTCCTAGTTTTCGGTGAATATCTTGCTAATCAGCTACGATCTGGTAACGGGAGTAGCAAAATATGAAAGGCCGGCAAAACTGATTTTAGGGGTCCCTAACAAAAATTTCAATTTTATCTATCGTTTTCATTGACTCCTAAGCCTAAGCCTTAACCTAAGCCTAAGCCTAAGCAAGAAAGTGATTAATTAGTAGGGAGTGTATAGGGAGGGACCCCTAAAAGTCAGTTAAACCTGAAAGGCCATTCGAACGGCTAGGAAATCATATGCGGCTCGGGATCCTAGCTTAAGAAGCGAATGAAGTGCGATCGTTTGAATAGAGCCTGTCAGACACGTGAAAATGACACCGAAAATTGCTGGCGACCCAACTTTGATAGGGTGTAGCTCCGGTTCCAGGGGTTCCTGGTGGCCGGGCATGCACCGTTGGTCGTTGACTGTGCTCTATGTTAACAGATATCAATATCAGCCAGATCCGTGAGATGACCCTGCTTGCCCCCTCTCTTCGGCACCAAAGCTGACTTTCTCGCAAAATGCATCTTATCGCTATCCCAAATCCAATCCCCTCTTACCCAATCAACCAAAATAAATAACAAAAAAGAACTAACGGTTTTCAATTTCCGGTTAAATTCTACCACATTTCCATCGTCTTGCCTTTTTGGCCAAACAGCCAATTTTCGTCTCCGGAAAACGTGACATTGACTGGTAAAGGCCGCCTCCCTCCTGCGATGACGAGCCAACTGCTGCATTGACTACGATTTCTCCTGAAGTCCTTCTGAGGTATATGCCACTAATAGGTGAGCCGCATTCGGCGGGCCGGCATTGTTAATTACGCTCGCTGGCCGGCCTAGTTGGTCACTCAGTATCGATCAATAGCCAGTCCGCCTAATTATGCTCGCTGGCGGACCAAGTCAGTCACTCAGTATCGATCAATAGCCAGTCCGCCTAATTATGCTCGCTGGCGGACCAAGTCAGTCACTCAGTATCGATCAACGGCCAGTTGGCCTTGTTTTAATAGGGTGTTGTAGAGCCGATTCCTTTATCACATCTCCGATTAGCAATTAGTCATTATTATAGTGGTCACTGTACAGAATAGTAACCAGAGTCAAGCGTAGTTGTCGATTGCCATTTGTCGTTGCGGTGCTGCTCTCTGTACAGAATTGCGTTCTGTTCGCGTTCCTCCTCTTCACGCGCTTCTTGCAGCAGACGTATTTGTTCAGCTTCCCTGACCCGCTCTTCCTCTTCACGTTCACGCTCGCGTGCCACTTCATAGTTTTCTTGTTCAACGCGCTCCCGCTCTGCTTCCTCGCGCTCTATCATTGCCCTTCGTTCTTGCCTGAAAGTGCATGTTAATAAGTAAAGCATGTTAGTAAGTATCTTTTACTTACCAGCGCTCCTCCACAGCCGCTGCAATTCGCTCTCTTGCGTTGTTAGCCGAATTAATTGAAGGTATGGATCGTAGGACTGCGTGTACCAGTGAAGCACGTTGACTAGTAGAGTTTAGTTGGCAAAACACAATACAAGAAAGGTACTGACAGCCGCACACAACACAACAGCACAACAGAAGGGGGAAGAAATTTAGACAAGTACACATAATAAATGATCATCTGTCGCAACATTTCAACAGCCTTCTCTTCGTACAATTTCTTATCCTCCTCCTGTCTCTGTTCCCACTCCTTGTCGGCCTCTTCTCGCCATTGCAGCCTGCGCTGCAGCCGTAGCCACAACCCTCCGCCTTCGTTGTCTGCGTCCGCATCTTGCTGTCTCACCGAACTCGAAACTCGCTGCATGATGCTCTTCTCGTTTGAATCGAGGCGCTGGAGTCTGGTTTTCCTGATACTGTTGACGCGCACTAATGGACGATGCCCAAAGGGGTTGCTGGCATAAGAGGTACGCATTCGCGAACTAAAGTAGGTGGTTCGAAATAAATTATGCAAGGTGAAGTGCTGTAAAGTACATACGTAGTTGGCAAGGCGCCGTAATACTGTAATCGCCCGTCTCGTGCCTGTTCCTGTTGCAGTTCCTTGAGTTTGGCTTTGGCTGCTTGCGTCTTTTGGGCATTGGCATGCCGGAATGGACCGAATCGGTTCGGTATGGGTAGGTATTTTTCGGCATACCCGGGAATGGGTTCGGTATGGGTAGGTATTCGCAAAAATACTGGTATACCGGTATTTATTCGGTATTTGCAGAAAATATTTTACAAACTCAAAACACTGAATTTCCTGTTTACAAGGGCAAGGCCGAGGATTTAGTCATTTTCAAGTAAATAGTAAACTGGTAAATTCATCAAAAGCAACGCGATTTACAGTTTTTTAGGATTCGGTATACCCAATCAACAGTACCAAATACTCATTTCCTACACTACATGCAGTACTGCTGTCTTACCACATTCGCCACACTTCAGTTTGCCGGGATTCCTTTCCTTTACTTTGTCTGGATGGGCGCGAGACAAATGCTTGCTCAGTCCTTGTCTGAAGGCAAAACTCTGTTCACAGTGCGGACACTGTTTTCGACCAGAATCTGAAGAAGCCATTACACAGAGACGAACAGAACAACAATGAGAGAATGAATACCTGTGCCCGGTCTCTTCTAATCACGTCGGAAATGCTTGTGCCTAGGGTATCGGATGCTTCGCCGCCCCAGAACATGCTTTTGCTAATTTGTTCCGGTGCAACCAATTAAAACAGCACTGCCAGCACACCGTAATTATTATAATTGGGGTTAGTAGCGGCCAACTGGCCGTTGATCGATACTGAGTGACTGACTTGGTCCGCCAGCGAGCATAATTAGGCGGACTGGCTATTGATCGATACTGAGTGACCAACTAGGCCGGCCAGCGAGCGTAATTAACAATGACGGCCTGCCGAATGCAGCTCACCTATTAGTGGCATATTTCTGAGGTCCGCCAAACTTCTTTTTACGACGAAAATCCGTCCAGAATCTGATAATAGTAATAATAATAATAATAATTTTTTTAATTTTATTTTTATTACCTCTAATCCTTATTTCTACTCTTTTCTTCTTATCTCAATCAACTTCTTTCCTTTATTTTTTATTATTATCCATACGCCGCTTTCTGAAAACTATACGATTCAGTAGGCGCGTATATAAATCGCCTACCGGAAAAATCAATGCGGTACACACATGCGGTACACTGTGGTACACAATATTTTCGATGTCTGAAATCGCCTACTGGGAATCTGGAAACTTGGAAAGCTGCAATTGCGCAGTAAGGAAAAGAAATACTCAGCGCTAAATTGAAAAGAAGAAATTATTTGAACCGAATCCATACAAAGTCTTGTTATTCCGTTCAACCAGTGTTGTGCCTAGCTCAAATTTTTTTTAAAGTAAGTAAACCTTGATTTTTTGAAACTCGGTAAGTATGTACGAGTAAAGTAAGGAATCGGTAAACTCGATTAATTAGCAAAGGGCCAAAATGAATTCGCTCGAAGGCAACAAAGATGGGCATGAAAGTTGACTTTAAGCACTAACTTTTTGGGTTTGTGTTTCTTCACTCTATAAATTTGATTTACATCATGGACAGCATCACTTGACCAGTCCTATAAAGTCGCACGCAGCTCATTGTATATTATTTTATTAACGTTTGTTTGTGATGACAACTTTCAATTCAAAGCTTTTTGTTTGTAGTAACTACGTAGCTACTCTGCTACTAATACCTAACCTACCTAACAAAAAAACGGTCAACGGGTTTTATGTATCGCGTAACAACGCTGAGCAATGAAAGCAACCTACCACAGATGCAAAGGCAACGGCGACCTTCAGCCATTTTTCGTAGAAAGTGGACAGCAAAGTAGCAAACTGCAACGAACTGTTGATGGTTCCGATATGTAAATTATATGCATTCGGTGACCATGGTCCGCCTTCTTCTTGTACATATTTTCTTGTTTTCCACTTTGTTGGGGCGACGTTTCCATTTTCCGTATTACACATTTTTGCAGCTTTCCAAATTTCCGAATTTTTGGTAGGCGATTTATGTCCGCCCGGATTCAGTACCGTACACAGTGCGAAGATTCCTAAAAGGACGCCTATGTAGCTAAACCAATCACGGATTTGCGTACTTAAACTATCGAGAAGTACCAAAAATTTAAACTTTAAAATCTTATAATATTAAAAAGAATAATCAACTATAAAACAAGCACTGCTGTCCACTGATCAATCTGACAGCAAAAGATCTCCCTAAAAACCATCCTTGAAGCGTAAAACAACTAATGTTCGTGTTCATCATGTTCAGGAGCGTCTAATTTTTCCGCATTGTAAGGCATAGTTTCCAATCCAAATCTCAAGGACTCCATACCAAGTTTCGTCCGTAGGGATGCAACCGAATACAAAAATACCGAATACCGAATACCGAATAACGAAGCGGATTTTCGGAACCGAATAATACCGAATTATACCGAATAATACCGAATATTGATGATTCGCAGGGCAATTGCAAAATTATACTGTCTCAGAAATATTTCTTGTTTTTGCTAAACTTTTTGATGCTAAAAAGAGCTGTAGAGAGTGAAGTATTGTTTGAATGCTATAGATTTATGCATGCCTATAACTAAAACAAGCCCTTTTGGTCCTTCTCTACCGTCAGCCCTGCTGACAACAAAACAAGGACCAGTGCAAACAATTTCAGGAGCTGCGAGTTAGGCCAAAAGTGCGCTGATTAATTATGTGAAGTCACAGCACAAAGACACGGCCGCCTATTATCCGCTGCATGGTGGAGATTTCATAAAAAACTTGCCCCTAAGCCTGAGCCTAGCGTAAGCCTAAAAACAGAGCTTAAAGTTTGGTTTGACAGCGGGTTGGACGAATGGGCCTTTTCAATTATCCGCCATTTGGCAGATAACAGGAGGATATTTATGCGCGAATCACAAAGACGCATACAAAAAATTGTTGAACTTCACGGTTTGACTTAATAATAAACAACAATATTCAGTTAGCCTTTTCAGTTCCCAGTAGACTACGTTGTCAGCTTTCCACTTCTTTACTTAAGCGTTTGTTTTATGTACCCCACCTATCTTTTCAAACGATTCATCCAATGTAAACTGTATGCAGGCCTAGGCCTAACCTTGAAGTTCATCAATTTTTTGTATGAATAGTCGTTGTTTGCCAAAATGTAAGCATAGGAAATGAACAGAGAGGTGTAAAAGAAGAAATATCTAGGTGATTTCTGCACAAATTTAAGCAAAACAGTGCAATTTTAACGGTTTTACAATATTCGGTATTATTCGGTATTATTCGGTTTGAAAAATACCGAATTCGAATACCGAATTCGAATAGTACTAGTAACCGAATTATTCGGTTCATACCGAATAATACCGAACTTCGGTTGCATCCCTATTCGTCCGTAATGGCCGTCGCAACGAACGCAGCAGAACTGGGCGTCAAAAACAAAAACTAAATACCTGGCCACCCTTCAACATTGATACATTCCATCGTACATAGAAAAGTCAAAATTTACGTCCACCAAATTAATGCGAACATTGATCTACCCTGCTAGTTTTCCGCTCGACGTCAGATATTCCTCAGCCTACACTCACAGTTTAAAAAACCAGTATACTTAGCATACAACGGAACACCCTTTAATCGCTTTAAAATTTTAACTGACAAATCTATATACATTCAAACCACCACCATATCATGCGTCAACATGACTTCCATCTTTGAACCTAAACAATACCAATGTTCCCACAGACACAGACCTGTAAAACGCGTTCTTGTACAAAACAAAAAAAAGCTATTTTCAAGTCTCGTATATAGAAAGCTCAGCGCGCGCCAAATTTAAACGTATAAACTATTATTTGGTACGAATAAACTGTCAACAATACATTTTTGCGGGCTTTGGCGCGCTGCCGCGCTTTCAAGATTAGGTATCAGGTATTTTCCCATAAAAAGTTAAAATCCGGATTTTAGCCGAAAATCGCTCAAACTACCAATTTAGGCTCAAAAGGCAGCTAAAATCAGATTAGTTCCAGTCATTTTAGGATTTTTTCGTTATGAAACTGCACAAAATGCTAAAAACCCACTCTCAAAATATCACCGGGGAGCGGAATCGCTTTGCACATCCAGCTCAGTTGGTTTATCTTTGCCACTTAGAGTAAGGCTTCTCGTAACCTGTTCTTACCCGTACAGTATGTCCCTATTTGTCTTCCCCTTTACTCATTGGCTTACTCAGGATTTTGCAAAACGAAATATTAATTTTTTAGATCTCTGGTTGAGCCACGGCCCAATCAGGGCGAGAAAATTTTAACAAAATTGGCTTGAAAAACGCTTTTGAAAGCATTCTCAGTATAGTATTAATAGAAATTAGGAGGTATTGTAGTCTGAAGAGGCCTGGTTGGGCAACGACCCAAGAAGGGGAGAAAATTTTGAAAACTTAGCCTTCTTACACGCGTTTTTAATGAACAAATCGGTCGTAAACCACCATTTGATGCTTTCAGTTTGTACCTGATACCTGCACCTGTTTCAGTCCAGAAAAACCCAAAATCAGGTAGGTACAGTTCGAAAGTACCCGATCAGGTATCAGGTAGGTATCAGGTGGGTATTCCAAATCTACCTGATAATCAGGTACAGGTACAGGTATACCTGATCCACAGTACCCAACCCCCCTCCGCCTTCGGCGGATGACCTGTTACATGTATGGACCTGCGGCAGGGTGCTGACGCCGGTTGCCACCTTTGAGCTCTGATGTCTTTGAGCTATAGCTATGTACCCCTTCAGGCCGACTCTACCATCTCCAGCAATTTTTAGTAGATTTTTTGCAGGAAACAATTATAAAATATATACATATTTACAAATTATGCGTAGAAAGACTTTCTTATGCTGTTGTTAACTTCTACGTACCTACGTATGTGATGTTTATGTATAGTTCTTCATCTGCATGTATAAAATCGTGTGTCTTACTGCATTTTCAGCAGACAGGCACCCTCGCCTCCAGTCAACCTCTGCATATATGGCTTTTGTACCTTCAAAATTTTGCACCATTTAGTTCAGTAGCGCTTAATCGTTAGTCTTTGGAATTTGGAGTTAACTTGATAAATTTATGTTTAACAAAGCAGTGTAGACATCAGGTTTGAACAAAACGCATGTTCAATTAAATTCAATTATTTTTTTCTTTTTTTACTATTTTCAAAAAACATTTTGTCCGCCGCTGACACTACGCGGACACAAGCGGACATGTGTCCGCGCGCGGACATGGCGGAGGGTGTCCGCGCGCTGACGTGTCCGCGCGCTGACAACATCTGTGTCCGCGCGCGGACAGCGGACAAAGTATAAACCCACCTTAACCCATTCTTTCTATATCACCCAAATTAGCGATTTTTTACGATATTTAACCGAAAAATTGCGATTTTTGAGCGTTTTTAGTAGCCAACGCCCTCTCCTAAAATTTGGGCTTAAACATTAAACCCCAACCTCTGCCCCGTCGGCTGATGAGCTGCTACATGTGTGAGCTTACATAGTATATTACTTCAAATATGGCATAGACGTATGGTGTAGATCTCATCATCTGTATGTGTAACAGGATATCCGCCGAATATTGGGCCGAGGGGATTGGAGTACAGTGGGAAAATATCGAAATTTTTAAAACACATTAATACAACTATACATATATGTTTCTCGCCAATCAAACATATAAATAACACATATAGTTATATGTTTCTGAAAATTGTATATGCACATATTTCTAAACATAAAACATATTTGTGTAAAAGTCGCTTATTCACTTATATTTTGTGTTAATTTTCTATAATTCAAACTTGAGATTCTGAATTTCCTGTTTAAAACGGTTTGCAACAATTTATATAGCATAATCAGATTCAATAAGTTTAACTCCTTAAGGATCACTAAAAGTGTCCGCCAGAGTGTCCGGGCGGACACTCGTTTGTCCGGCCGGACACGCGTGTCCGGCCGGACACCAAAATTTCGTCAAATTTTCCAGTTTGTCTCGGACATTTCAGCAAGGTGTCCGAACAACTGTGAATGTGTCCGGATCATGAGGAAAGTGTCCAAACAACTGTGAATGTACTCACATCATATGCTTCTGAGCCGGAAATGTACTGTACTGTAAATTGCCCTCTGCTCTTTAAGGACTCTATACCTACACTGTAGGGTTCTGCAAACTGTGGGACCACCGCCACTAACGTTTTATTTTCGTCACCAGCTGTTTGCTGTGCAGTTGTTGGGGTGCGTCTTTTTCATAGATTAGAGTTAGCTTGTACAGTTTGCCTGAGAGCCAGTTTCGTGCTCATTGTCTTAGCAACATTTTACGTATGGTGTCACCAGTTCTGTCTTGGCCATCAGCTCCTGCAGTTTTGTCCGGCGACCTATCTCTCCAGGACAAACCTATGAGTGCAAGTGTTCAGTCCGGACTTGTGGCTCCAACAGTTCTGTCCAGGTTGTCAGCTCCTGTGGTTTTGTCTGGCCACCTATCTCTCCAGGACAAACCTATGAGTGCAAGTGTTCAGTCCGGACTTGTGGCTCCAACAGTTCTGTCCAGGTTGTCAGCTCCTGTGGTTTTGTCCGGCCACCTATCTCTCCAGGACAAACCTATGAGTGCAAGTGTTCAGTCCGGACTTGTGGCTCCAACAGTTCTGTCCAGGTTGTCAGCTCCTGTGGTTTTGTCCGGCCACCTATCTCTCCAGGACAAACCTATGAGTGCAAGTGTTCAGTCCGGACTTGTGGCTCCAACAGTTCTGTCCAGGTTGTCAGCTCCTGTGGTTTTGTCCGGCCACCTATCTCTCCAGGACAAACCTATGAGTGCAAGTGTTCAGTCCGGACTTGTGGCTCCAACAGTTCTGTCCAGGTTGTCAGCTCCTGTGGTTTTGTCCGGCCACCTATCTCTCCAGGACAAACCTATGAGTGCAAGTATTCAGTCCGGACTTGTGGCTCCAACAGTTCTGTCCAGGTTGTCAGCTCCTGTGGTTTTGTCTGGCCACCTATCTCTCCAGGACAAACCTATGAGTGCAAGTATTCAGTCCGGACTTGTGGCTCCAACAGTTCTGTCCAGGTTGTCAGCTCCTGTGGTTTTGTCCGGCCACCTATCTCTCCAGGACAAACCTATGAGTGCAAGTATTCAGTCCGGACTTGTGGCTCCAACAGTTCTGTCCAGGTTGTCAGCTCCTGTGGTTTTGTCTGGCCACCTATCTCTCCAGGACAAACCTATGAGTGCAAGTGTTCAGTCCGGACTTGTGGCTCCAACAGTTCTGTCCAGGTTGTCAGCTCCTGTGGTTTTGTCCGGCCACCTATCTCTCCAGGACAAACCTATGAGTGCAAGTGTTCAGTCCGGACTTGTGGCTCCAACAGTTCTGTCCAGGTTGTCAGCTCCTGTGGTTTTGTCCGGCCACCTATCTCTCCAGGACAAACCTCTGAGTGCAAGATTGCCAGAGCGCCAAATCCAAATCGACAAAAAATCATCATATAAGTGACTGACATGTGTTTGATTGGTCTGGTCTCTTAGTGATGTTTCCTATGCTTCAGTCATTCATGTGTATAATCCAGGTCCTTTCACAGTTGCTTGAATACTTTTCCTTACTGCCTGACAGTTAGTTACATAGTAGTTCGGACGCTTTCATAGTTGCCTGGACATTTTCTCCTTACTGTCTGGACACTGTTATACAATGCTTGGGACAGTTTACCAGTGTCCGAAGCAAGCCAAAAAGATTTGACGAAATTTTTGTGTCCGGCCATACAAAGGAGTGTCCGCCCCGACATATCGTTTTGTTCCTCACCGGTGACGAATATGAACCCTAAGCAGTTAATTCCCACACTGTTTATGTTATTTATGTCACGATTACATCTGGCATGATGCCTTTTTAAAAATTATCTTTAGGTGGTTTTAACGTTCCTTGTCCAGCTACTGGAATGTTGTGTACTCAATGCACACATTCTGGACAATGTTACGCGTACTCAAGCAAAAATGAGCGCCTCGCTAAATCTGTCCGCGGCAGGTCTAAAATGTGTCCGTTTTTTGGTCCGCGGCAGTCAAAAAATTTGTCCGAATGTGTGTCCGGCTGTCCAGGACACAAGAATTTTTGAATGTCCGGCCGGACACGCGTGTCCGGCCGGACAAATGAGTGTCCGCCCGGACAAAACTTTTAGTTAGCCACCGGTGGCTAATATGAACCTTAAGGAGTTAAGTGAAAGTCAGATTTTGGAAAAGTTTACTGTCAAACAGCAGCCAAAAGTCTTGAAATCATGAATTCCTATAGCAAAAATATGTATATGTTTCCAGAAACATATTGGCCTCAAAACATATAAATACAAAACATATTTGACATGCAAACATATTGAGAAACATAAACATATATGTTTCCCACAGTAGATTGGAGTTATAACCCTCCCCCCGACCCAAAAATGCAACCCCTGTCGATCCGCACCTGACAGAAAACGCCTCCCCCACGCCGGCCGGGACCTGTTACATGTTCGTATGCAGCGAAACATGACTAACGAGAAAAAGTGACTCAACTTATAACCTGCTGAGTGTGCAGGTAGAGATATAAAAACGGAGGCAAATGGGATTCCGGTTTATTCTAGCGGCACGCAAGCATATGGCAGGCCATTTTCGACCGGCCGGTCAGCAATTACGGCTCAATTTTCGCTTTCATGTCAAGCGGCTGTGGCGACAAAAAATCTGAGTTAGTCTGGCACCAGCCCTCTGAAATTCTCACTGCCCTGCTAAACACTCTGCGACCTTGAAACGCTATGATCTGTTTAACTTTGGTCACGCTTATTACTTTGTGTCGCTTTTTGCTCGGCTGTGGACCGCAGAAAGGTAGGAACTCATCAAAATAGAATGATTATTGAGTAAAAACGATTCGATTTGCTATTTTTCAGTTGCAAATTTACAAGACCCGCTGGTACAAAATCCAGTGGCCACTTTTCTCACCGATGTACCTTATAAAGATATCTTCGGAAATAAAAACAGCATCGAACGACAGCTACTGGATGCCTTTATACTTCAAGAGGTACCTATGTACGTCTGTGCTTACCAAGGAAAATGCTGTCTCTCAAGTAAATAAGAAAAGCAAAGATAGCGGTACTAACGATTTTTGCTACTCTACCCACCCACCAACATGGGCTCAATCGCCCGGTCCGTCGCAACCAGGCCCCAACCCCCACTTTGGCAGATGACACGTGTGCTGAGAAATGTACATTTACGTACTTGGAATCATACATGTAACAGCTCCGGGCCGACCTGGGGGGTTTCCTCAGATGGGGGGGTCGAGGGGGGTTTCGTCCAGAGGTGGGGTCCAAAATTTCAAAAAGTTCCAGAACGCCTGGAAATGCGTTTTTAGCACGTTTTTTTCAGTAAAGATGCTAAAAATCGCAATTTTAAGCTGCCAAATAGCTTTTTAGAGCTAAAAACAAGCAAAAAATGACAAAAAGGGCTTCCAAAAACTCCGATTTCTCTTAAATATCAGCAGTGGAAACGCCAAATTCGGTTTCCAAAGGCTTTTCAATTGAATTTTAGGCTAAAAATTAGTGATTTCTGACCCAGTTTGTTAATACTGGAGCCACCATTAGTACTTGTATTTTTTGGTCGGGGGGGGGGGGTCCCTTAACCTGTCTCGGGGGGGGGGTGAGGGGGGGTTTGGCCTTTCCAGCGGGGGGAGTAACCCCCCAAACCCCCCCTAGTACATGTATGCTTGGAATGTACATATGCCACCGAGACAGGAGTAGGAGTCACCAAGGATGGATATTTTTCTCGAAAAAATCTCGGGCTGTTATCTTTTGTTTTTTTTTTTTAAAAACTCCAGCTCAAGTTTTGAGTATCCTAGCCTGGTTTTATGATTCCTAACGCTTTTTAGCAACTTCCTGAGTCTTTTCAGACCAGAAATACACGTGTCACATACATGTAGATGTAAGTCATGAAACAGCAGTGCCTGACAGCTGGCATCAATAAACGCTATATGCAAATTTTTTGACAACAGTTTGCCTTTATGCCAAATTTGGTCTTTTATTTCGTTTTTATAACAGTTGAGTCAATCTGGCCCATTATACTTCGCAAAAGTCCATTTTTAAACTAAAAATGACATAAATTAGCTATTTTTAGCTTGAGTTTTTCCGACCCTTAGGAAAAACTGGGTTTTTTTTTCGAAAAAAAAAACATACCTCACATCCGTGGGAGTGATTAAGAAAGAATGCAAAAGTGGAGTGATTTTGAGGTGTCGAAGGAAGTGTTCAAAGGCGGAATGCAAAGACAGTACAACGGCTCTCAAGTGATCAAGATATGGAGTTACCAAGGCTTCCAAAGAGCCAAGCGGCAAGTGGACTGGGAGAGAAAACCCAGAAAAGTGGCTGTGATGATCCAAATCAGCGGAACGGCCCGTCTCTCCGAATGGAAGGCGCTCATCTACCAAGCCAGACGGAACAATGGTCATATCTCTGAAGCCTGCATCGGAATGGGTAATCAGTACTACTGTACAGGGCCCCCTTTTTTCTATCTATCCTTTCTCCTGCTGTAACTTTTTTGTTCGTTAATCAAATCTTAAAACAACCTGCACAAATCCTAAGAATCCTTACCTTAGCCATGCCTATCGCTACAACCACTCTAACCTGCCAAACAATCGGTAGTCGACGACGGTCTGCCATTCTGAATCACTTTTCCGTTTTGCGTAACCGCTTTTTAATAAACGCTTTCCCTCACCTGCTATCTGCTAAAACTTCTCCACACGTCCACCTGTCGTTCATAACTAGTGATTGAAGTAAGGGACTTGGCCAAGGTTTTGAAGATAAAAATTGTGAGGTTGTGGGTAAAATTTCAGCGAAATTGGTTGACGAACTCAAACGCTACAGCAAGACAAAACCCCCGGATATATGAATGGGTCACCCTGTACTGTCAAACAGTCCTCAAATACTAGGTTTTCCTATGCAAAGTTGTTACAGACTGCATAAAAACGAAGGTCGTGATTGAGTTTGGATCGACCGAAGGGACGCAATACCCTCAGTCATATAGATCAACCACCACTGCAAAAGCCAGAAAAACAACATCGACTACTGGAGTTGTTTCAACTGCCGCAACCCTATTGACAACTGCCATGAGACCAAGCACAAGTACAATTAAACTTGAAAGAAAAATTTAATACATTTCTCAGGTTCATAGGTCGATTTGTGAAGAATGCTACCAGCTATTCCTCACCGAAGACAACTACAGTTGCTCAGACCACAAGAAATAGTGAGAAAATAGACTGGATTCACCCAATAAAGACAAAATCTCCTACAGAAGCAACTCCCAGCTCTAAAGACGGTACGAACTACCTTAATGCCACTCAGCCAATCACCACCACTGAAAAATTGAGCCAATCAACTACTGAGCACAGCTCTAGCTCTCCCGCAACTTCGACAATTACGGAAAGGGTGCAAAACAGTACAAATTTTACCCTTAATGCACGGAATCTGACCACCACTGTTGAACCAACACCTACTGAAAGCTATAACATGACCAGTGATGTGCTGAATACAACTGCAGCTGCAATGTCCAGCGTTGGTTTGGAAACTTCAACCATACTGGGAGTTTCTGAGGAAAATGCTTCGAATTGGACTATTGGCGAGAACAGTACAGAAACAATACTCAGTTCTACAACTGGGATGCAAAAGTTCACTGTTTGGACTGGTGTCTACAACAGCACAGAACAAACAGTATCCACGTCTGAGATGGATAATGTGACGCAATCTGCAGAAAACTCTACAGTTGATCACATCTGGGTAACTGAGCAAAAGAGTTCAACTTGGGGACGGAGGAACTTCACAGAAGATATGGAGAATTTCACAAGCTCTTTCACGAACATGACCAGCAGTTCAGTAGAAAATGCTACTATGGCGCAGAACTTGACAACTGAAGAATACACCACATTAACAGTGGAGTATATAGAACAGAACTTCACTCAAGAAATGGAAAATCAGACGAGGTCACCAGAAAATTCTACAGTTGGTCACAATTATACAACACTGGGAACTTTGCCTCAACTGAACAGCACACTATCAGGGTCAAACATGACGCAAGAAATGGGAAACACAACTGAATTATTCACCAACATGACAAGTTCAGAAGAAAATTTCACAGTTGTAGACAATTTTACAACTGCCAGCACATTGCCAACAGTGTCTGTGAATCAGAACAAGACAGGGGAATGGGAACTGAACTTCACGCAAGAAATGGAAAATCAGACAGAATTGTTCACCAATATGACAAGTTCAGTAGAAAATTCCACAGTTGCAGACAATTTTACAACTGACAGCACATTGCCAACAGTGTCTGTGAATCAGAACATCACAGGGGAATGGGAACTGAACTTCACGCAAGAAATGGAAAATCAGACAGAATTGTTCACCAATATGACAAGTTCAGTAGAAAATTCCACAGTTGCAGACAATTTTACAACTGACAGCACATTGCCAACAGTGTCTGTGAATCAGAACAAGACAGGGGAATGGGAACTGAACTTCACGCAAGAAATGGAAAATCAGACAGAATTGTTCACCAATATGACAAGTTCAGTAGAAAATTCCACAGTTGCAGACAATTTTACAACTGACAGCACATTGCCAACAGTGTCTGTGAATCAGAACAAGACAGGGGAATGGGAACTAAACTTCACGCAAGAAATGGAAAATCAGACAGAATTGTTCACCAATATGACAAGTTCAGAAGAAAATTCCACAGTTGCAGACAATTTTACAACTGAAGAATACACCACATTGCGAACAGCGTCAGAGATTGAGAACGATACATGGGAATGGGAACTGAACGTCACTCAGGAAATGGAAAATCAGACACTGTTACTCACAAGATCAGCAGAAAATTATACAGCTGGTTACAATTACACCACACGGCAAACTCTGCCTGAACTGAACAGTACAATATTGTGGTCTAACATAACAGAGGAACTGAGGAATCAGACAGGGTTGGTCACCAACATAACCAGACCAGTGGAGAACTCTACAGATGGTGACAACCTGACCACTTTGGGAACAACAACTCTACCGAACTCCAAACTCATCACTGACCTATTGACAACACAAAGTGTCAACTTCACACTAGAAATGAGGAATATCACCAGTACTGTTCAGAATGAAACCGCTGATTCAAACACTACAATGACTTCTGATCCAACTATATCACTGGTTTCGACCAATACCACGGAAATCAGCTCCCAGCTACAAAATAGTGCCACAGAAGACAACTCAACTTCAACTGTTTGGCAAAACGCAACTGCTACAAATAGAGAAAGCAATGTTTCAACAAACTCTCAAGATAACTTGGCCAACAGCACAGTTGCTAATCAACAAGACGATTCAACAGATATTCAGAGCCTAAATAACACCGAAAATGTGAGTCAACCAACGGACTCCACAATGATAAAACAGAATACGATTACTACTCCTGTGGATGATTGGTACACTGCAAACACCTCAGTATCAATTCCAAAGGACGACGACAACGGCCTAAACAACCAATCAGCGCACAGCGCCAATCAGCAGCTGAGCCCTGACAACAACAAGCTGATAGCATCTCAATCAGTCTCAGTATTATTCGGCTTCGACAACAAGACTTCAACAGAAAGTTGGGCTAATTCAACTAGAACTGGAAGCAACCACTCAGAGAAGACTACAACAACTCGCAGAAAAAGCTTGTTTGAGCTGTTGTTTTTGTCGCTTGGAAAGTCGAACTGACATTGGAAATTTGTTGTTCATGTTTGTACATGATCGTTTGTTTGTCTGCAATGAATAGATGGCCCCAGAATTCGGTGTGCGATAATCATCAGACAGAATCTCAGCTTTATCCGGTCCTTGTTTTAGCAAGAACTTAGTGTCAGGAAATTCCCAAATACCTTTGACAAAGTGCCGAGATTACAACAGATATAAATGTATGACAGCCAGTCCATAGGATATCTCAAAGAGATCATCAGATCCGATTTGTCGATATGCCACATCCTTCCACTTCTCCTCTTTTTTCAAAATTCCCGCCATTCTTCTAAAGTTGAACTCGATGTTTAGAACACTAATACGCGCAACCAGAGAAGGAGTGCGGTTGGAGAACGATTTCACCAGATTCATCATAAAAACCCACATCTGAAATTACACATGTCACACAGTCAGGCCTTTTATGGTACTGGCACCGCATATGTCATCATATAAAGTACGGGTATTTAGGCTAGTGGTACCATATGGTACCGGCACCATCTATGATACCCCTACCTTGGTACTGCTACCTGCATGGTACCACTACCTTCAGATTTCGTAGCATATATCTCTTTCCAACAAACCGCAAAATTCGTCAATGGTTCGTTTCGGCCTGATGAATTGTTTTTGACGAATAGTTCTTCACGTTTTACGATTACTATTCTTCAAAAGATGATGAACTGAAGAAATTATTCATCACAGAAATTGAGGAACAATTAAATAATGATTCTTCAACAAACTTTAATGGCAATTTTCCTTAGTTCAACCGGAAAAGAAATGTGCCACAGACACATAAACTGACTGGGCTCGCCGTGACAGTTAGTCAGGAACTGCTCAGAATTGCCGTGTAGTAAAAAGACCTATTTGTCAAGTTGAAGTGCTGGACCATTCCAATGCATTTGATGAACAATAAAATAATTGATTCATCAGAAAATCTTGCAAAAGTCTTCAAAATGATGAATAGTAGTGGACCATTTCATGATGAATAGTATGATGACATGATGGCATACTGATATATCAGTATGGTTTGTTGGTAGGAGATATGGTAGTGGTACCGGCACCCATGGCGTTGTGCAGGGGTACCATATATGATGCCGCTACCTAGGCTAGTGGCACCATACAGTATGGTACCTCAAGTTCCGGGATTGTGGTGGCACCGTATATGCTACCGGCACTATCTATGGTACCCCTACTTCGTAGTGGTACCTGTACTGGTACCATATATGGTGCCGGTACCATCATACTTGTGACAGGGGGGTCTGGAGGATCTGCCCCCCACACTGTCACAGGTCGTCCGGTTTAGGAAATAAAAAACTCTAAGCGCACCATTAAATTGAAGTCGCCCACAATGTGCTGCTGCATTCTAGCAAAGTTGAAGCGAACACTTGTCAAATTGGGAAGTTGCGCCAAAGCCACGTCAAGCTTGTCGGGAACAAAGAAATATGTTTGGGCCACTTCGATAGTGGTCAGAGCGGTCAACTTCTCCGCTTTCGTGCCGAGAATCCAGTCAGAAATGAAAAACTTCTGCACAACATCGTCGCTGGTATTATGCGGCATGGTCGTTCCATCGGTTCCCAGCCTCACCACCTCCAGTGTGTGGTCGGGCAGGGTGTTACAGATCCTTATTAGGCTGTAAGCGTAGAACGTACCCTCAAATCAAACATGCATAGACTCAGGTGTCGGCAAACGGGCATTGAGGGGATCTAGAGCATACATGTAACAGGTGGTCTGCCCCCACCCGCATACATGTAGCTGGGTTTTCGGCTGGGGGGGGGGAATTTTTCTGATCCAAAATAGGGTTTCAGGGCTATGCCCAAAGGGGGTTTCAGCGACCTTTTTTTGGTGTCCAAAAGTGGGTTTCAGCGACCTTTTTTTGGGCTCAAAACAGGGTTTTGAGGACTAAAAATGGGGTAAAAATCCTGTCTGAAGTGCAAAAATTCCGTTTAAAACCCTATTTTTGCTGTAAAACGTGGAAAAAAACTTATTTTTAATTTAAAATGTGCAAAAAAAGCTAATTTTGCTTTAAAACGTGCAAAAAACCCATTTTATTCGACATAATACAGTTAAAATGCATTTCTGGAACCTTCTTTAGAGATTTTAAAACCCAAATTAGGGTTCCGGAACCCTATTTTGGGCCTCCAGAAACCCAAATTACGGTTCTAGAACCCTATTTAGGGTTTCAGTAACCGAAATTAGGGTTCCGGAACCCTATTTCGGCCCTCCAGAAACCCAAATTAGGGTTCTGGAACCCAATTTAGGGTTTCAGTAACCCTATTTAGGGTTTCAGTAACCGAAATTAGGGTTTCAGTAACCCAAATTAGGGTTCCGGAACCCTATTTAGGGTTTCAGAAACCCAAATTAGGGTTCTGGAACCCAATTTAGGGTTTCAGTAACCCTATTTAGGGTTTCAGGAACCCAAATTAGGGTTCCGGAACCCTATTTAGGGTTTCAGTAACCCAAAATAGGGTTCCGGAACCCTATTTAGGGTTTCAGTAACCGAAATTAGGGTTTCAGTAACCCAAAATAGGGTTCCGGAACCCTATTTAGGGTTTCAGAAACCCAAATTAGGGTTCCGGAACCCTATTTAGGGTTTCAGTAACCGAAATTAGGGTTTCAGTAACCCAAATTAGGGTTCCGGAACCCTATTTAGGGTTTCAGAAACCCAAATTAGGGTTCCGGAACCCTATTTAGGGTTTCAGAAACCCAAATTAGGGTTCCGGAACCCTATTTAGGGTTTCAGTAACCGAAATTAGGGTTTCAGTAACCCAAATTAGGGTTCCGGAACCCTATTTAGGGTTTCAGAAACCCAAATTAGGGTTTCAGCAATCCAAATTAGGGTTCCGGAACCCTATTTAGGGTTTCAGTAACCCAAAACAGGGTTTCGGAACCCTATTTAGGGTTTTTGAAACCCAAAACAGGGTTCCGGAACCCTATTTAGGGTTTTTGAAACCCAAACTAGGGCTCCGGAACCCAAGTTGGGTTTCTGAAACCCTAATCAGGGCTTCTGGAACCCTGTTTGCAGGTTTACAAACCCAAAATAGGGTTTCAAAAAATTCCCCCCCCCCAGAATCCGGCTGGGGGGGAATTTTCTCCGGAAATCGGGCCTGGGGGGAAATACCCCCCCATTCCCCCCCAACTACATGTATGCCCACCCGACTTAGGCCAGCCCCCCCCCCCCCGTATGGGGCCCCCAGAGACGATTTCGCCGACCCCCCTCCTATTTTTCTGGCAAATAAATGTTTGAGCAAATTTTTGCAATTTTTTTACAACTTCAGATACAAAAATTGCCAAAATCTCCTGCAAACCAGCAACATTTCATTTCAACAGTATTTCAGCCCAATTAGCGATTTTTAGTGCCCAACCCCCCTCACAAAATTTTGGCTCAATTACCCCCTCCCCTTCGGCGGATGACCTGTTACATGTATGATGTAGAGCCCCGTCAGCTTCTGACCTAACCCCCTCAGACTAGAGGGTGCCCTTCAGAAAATGTTGGAAGAATTCTGTATAGAAAATATTTATAAAAGTATGCCTACATTAGATGCAAATGACCTCAGCTCAGAATATTTTATTTTAACGAAAAATAAGCAAAAACCTTGATTTTTGTAAAAAAATCGGACTTCTAGCGTACCATCCCCTTAAGCGACATTAGCCGCCGCTATTGCCCCTTCAGTCCCCCTGAGGATTTAAAATTTTTCCCCAATCTCAGCCGAAATGCTGGCCATGTCTGGTAGACCCCCGGACAGGAATCCCCTTGACGATTTCGTCCGTAAGCAGTTTTTGAGTCTATTTTTGCATTTTTTACAATTTCAGACAGGAAAATTGCTAAAATTGGCTGCAAAACAGATAGCTGTGTTTAAGCCCAGATTAGCGTTTCAAACGAGTTTTAGTACTCTAAACAGGTAAACCCCCGAAGAGCGGACAACGGTTGGGAGTCTTAACTTAAAATCGGTGAGTAGGTACGTGCTAAAAATCGCTTGAAAACACAAATCCGGGTTCAAACACAGCTAAAAATCACCGTTTTACAGGAAATTTTAAGCAATTTTTACTTCTGAAATTGTAAAGAAATTGCAAATATACAGTAGATATAAACTGCTTATACAGTGGGAAAATATCCAAATTTTAAAAACATATTAATATAACTATACATATATGTTTTTCGCCAATCAAACATGTAAATAACACATATAGTTATACGTTTCTGAAAATTCAATATGCACATATTTTTAAACATAAAACATATTTGTGTAAAAGTCGCTTATTCACTTATATTTTGTCTTAATTTTCGATAATTCAAACTTGGGATTCTGAATTTTCCGTCTTAACGGTTTGCAACAATTTAGATAGCATACTCAGATTCTATAAGTTTAAGTGAAAGTCAGATTTTGGAAAAGTTTAGTGTCAAACAGCAACCAAAAGTCTTGAAATCATGAATTCCTATAGCAAAAATATGTATATGTTTCCAGAAACATATTGGCCTCAAAACATATAAATACAAAACATATTTGACATGCAAACATATTGAGAAACATAAACATATATGTTTTCCCAAAAACAAACATATTTATGTTTTAAAACATATACATAAAACATATATGTTTCCCACAGTAACTGCTTACCAGAGAAATTGTCCGGGATCCATAGTCAATGACGTACCGGGGATTTTGCAAAGGGGTAAAGGATTTTGATGTTCATTGCTTGGGCTTCTTGTACCCAACCAGAGCGAGTAAATTTAAAAAATTAACGTTTCTAGGCGAAAAATAGATACATAAGAACGTACATAGATACAATGTAGGTCATAATTATTCGTTTCTCTTATTATTTATTATTGCCCAATTTTTTCTTCCAACCCCACCGCAAAGGGGTGTTTACCTACACAATAAACCCCCTGGGTACCACCCTGGTACTGTTGGGTCGGTTTTTCCCTCGGCTTTTTTTTCTTTTTTTTTTTCTGAAAAAATACCGGTTTTTTTCTAGGGGCTCGGAAAAAACTAAAATACGGAAAAAACTCAAGCAAGTTTTTAAAGGAAATAGGTACAATAACTGGTTGAATTCGCTTCAAACGCTTTGAATTTACGTTAATAGAAGCCTTACAAGCATTTCCATGGTATAACTTAGCTGTTTTTGGCAAAAAATACCGGTACCATTTTCTGGCAACTTTTATTATTGTATTTTTGTTGTTTTAAAATCAAATTACTACTCTAAAAGATGAAATTAGTGCATTTTGTAATAAAACTCACGCTTTTTCGTTGAATTCTACAATAAAAAGCGATTATTAAAATTTTTGCGGTCATCTTGCAAATAACTTTTGGAAAAAAAACCGGAAAAAACTGGAAAAACCAAAAAATGTACACTATACTGTCCACAGTCCGTTCGTGGTGGGGGAACAGAAAATTAAAATACCTCAAACACTAACTCCTTTAAAGGCTTGAACTTGAGAGCGTGAGAGAACCGCAATTTGCAAAACGCTGCCGTGTGGTCGCGGTCGAATGGAAAGAGATGAATTCTCTCCAATTTATCACATCTGGTCAATGCCCGCACAATGTCCAAATCGAACTCAAACTCAGATGCCACAAAACCGTTGAAGTAAATTGAGACTGAGCGTAAGGATTGCACACAAAGGTGCAACAATTTTTCCATACACAGCTTAGCGATTGCTTCCTTTATGGTGGGGAAACAGTAGCAATTAGGATGGTCGCACAGTTTTTCCAAACTAATCGATAAACTCTGCAGCCGTTGTATTTTGTGCCGCTGTTTATCCAAACAAGGAAACAGGTCGAACAAGTGGTAGGCACCCGACTTTCCCACGCTGATTCTAAGCTCCGTAAAAGGCAGTCTAGTTAGGAGAGATTTGGTTTTCTCCAAATCGGTGTCGTATTCTAGTGTGATATCGAGTCGGCTGTCCAATTTCCAGGAGTTCGGATCTCTGAGGGCGGCACAGAATCGACTGTTAACTATTTCCAAAGACATTTTGCCCTCCAAATCACTGTGGTAGCTGAGAATTTTGCATAATAGGTCGAATTGCAGCGAATTAATCAAATTTTCTTCATTAAATTTTGATATCTTTTCCTCTTTTGTACTGTCCCCGCCTACAGCACACCACGGATTTTGTTGGCAAATCTGTAGCACTAGTGAATTACTAATTTTGAAGAAAAAATGAAACAAAATTGTAACCAGTTCTTGCTGAGATACTGATAAATCGTTCTCTAAATTCAGCATCCTGCGAACATCAGCAGCAGTTTTGTTCGCGAGTCGATTGGCGATTTTTTTAGAGCACTGTTCTATCAGAGACTCAATGTTGAGAAAATCGGCTACCTGGAATTAATTAATTAATTAAGAGACAGATTTTATTTACGCCGTATTTTGCGAGCACGCACCTTAAGCATCGGTAAAAGAGTGTCAAAGGAAACATGGGCAAGATTGTAGTGGTCGTCCTCATTTCTCTTACACCACTCCGCAATCTAAATGACAAGTACTATACGTCCCTAATTGTATAGGATGGATGGATGGAGGGGGTCGTCGTACCCCCTGCGTTAGCCCACGGACCCCACATCCTGCCCTTCCTTCGCTACTAGCCTAATAAACACATGCTCGGTGTCAGTCTGGTCGGGTCTCAGTGTAGCTGTCCCCGTTCCCGTATGTCCCAACACGTGTGGTTGCTATTGTAGCTTTAGGTGCTTAGGCAGCTCCAGTCGGTTCCCATTTACCTACTGGCTGTCACCAGCTTTCGGTGGCCTGGGTTGGGCTTTGTGCCGATCACCAACTCTTTTCGGCAAGAAACTTGCCCCGCCGAGAGGATGAACGTGCGATGTCGTGCACAGTGGCTTTGCGGCCTAAACCACTGCACCAACTGTGCCGGCGTCTAATTGTATACAGTAAATAACTGCACAGAACAGTGTCTGTCTGTCTGTCTGTCTACCTCTTCTACAGTTTGCTTGGAAGCTGCGTCGCTCACTGGCTGCAGAGAAATCTTCAAACAGTCGGGCCAGTCGCTATCGGTGGCTAAAACAGTAGTGCCCAGTATACAGTACAGTAAACAAGCAGTGTAGTACAGTACAGTACAACAGTACATACAGTACAGTGTAACATGAGGTTTGTGTAAACGGATTAAGGTGCACAACTGTTACAGATCGGGTCATGACTCTCATATAAAGCAATTACCTACCCCTTCTTACTAGCAGAAGCTACTCCATTTGGAGTAGTACCCCACATTGAATTATGGTTGGATGATATCGGATTTTTGGGATGCATATGATATTGCATATGAATATATGCATGCAATCTTTAGTGCATATTGATATTGCATATATCATATCATATGCATGCAAAAATGAGATATGTACATATTTTTTGCATATTTGCATATTTTATCAAGGCAGCCTGAAATCGATAACTGGATGTTTTCCAAGCATTTTCGAGTCTGGTTGGAATGTCTATGAAATCTTTAGCAGTTATTGCGCATGCCTATTTTTCAGACACAGACCTCATCTGGAAAAAACAAGAAGGGAAAAACAGTTTGGCATGAAAGACCAGCTCATTTCGTAATTTTTAGATAAAAATGGTTGAGATTACAGATTTTCGGCTAAATTACTGTTTGCATGTTCAAATTAGTTTTCTCTAATGTGGTATACAATGTACTAACCGTTTGTAGTTCTGTCCAAGTTTTACAAACTAATAAATTCAGAATCTAAGACAATTAAGGCTTCATCGAGTTTACAAACTAAACCCATCAGAGGAAAACCGCCAAAACTGGTTAACGGCATACTATGATGCGAGACGATCCAAACGTTATGATTTGTATCGAGCTGAACAATCTGTACTTAACCAAGGATCTCAGTCCGATTTTTGGAGATTTGTTAGGAGCAAATTCAAAAACAAATCTCATATCCCTAACCTAGTCGCTGATGATGGATCAATCATTACTGACCCATCTGAAAAGGCATCTGCTTTTAATGCCTTTTTTTGCCTCTGTCTTTATAACGGATGATGGGTCACCCTTGCAGGAGTTTGCTGTTGAAAATGCAACATTTCTGCGGGACATACTTATGTCCGATGATATTGTGTTTAAACACCTATTAAAAACTATTCCAAAGATGTCTAAGGGTCCTGATTGTATCCCACAATTTGTTCTCAAAAAATTTGCTGCTCTTCTTGCTTCTCCTCTAAAGAAAATATTTTCTGTATCTTTTGAAACTGCCACTCTTCCAGATATCTGGAAAGTGGCTCGTATTACTCCAATCTTCAAAAAGGGTGCAAGCACCTCTGTCAAAAATTACAGGCCTATAAGTTCACTTGTTAAAAGTGAGTTAATTATGGAATCCATCATTTTTGATGAAATGATGGATTACCTTCTTGCTACCAATAAGATATCCCCTAAGCAGTTCGGTTTTATGAAAAACCGTTCTACTGTAGCCCAACTACTGTATTGTCTAAATGAATGGACCCAAAACTTAGATAATTTTTTAACAATCGACGTTATTTATCTCGATATTGCTAAAGCATTTGACACAGTCTCTCATCCAAAACTTATGTCTAAACTGCACAATATTGGTATCAGAGGAAAATTACTGAAGTGGATTGAGGCTTACTTGTCAAATCGCTTACAGTATGTATCGGTAGATAACGCAGTTTCTTCCTCAATTCCTGTAACCTCTGGTGTTCCTCAAGGTAGCAAATTAGGCCCCCTGTTGTTCCTTATTTACATAAATGACCTCAGTTCGGTGCTTACTGAGTCAAAATTTGCTCTTTACGCTGATGACACTAAACTCTACTTTGCCCTTCCTCGAAACGCAGTAAATGTTGTCTTACAGCGAGATCTTGAGAGGGTGATGCATTGGGCAGAGAGAATGCAGCTATCTGTCGCAATACAAAAATGCGCTGTCCTGCATCTTGGTTACTGTAATGCTCATACAAATTTCATATGTCTTGGTCGTCAGCTTCAATCAGTTGATACAATAACTGATCTTGGTGTGCTAATCTCTAATGATCTTAAATTTTCGCGCCATTGTAATAAATTGCAGCAAACGGGTTTAGGTTGGTTAACCTGATTTTTAAATGTTTTGAAACTAAGACCAAGGATTTCCTTATCAAACTGTACAAAACTTTTGTTCGTCCTAAGCTAGAATATGCCTCAGAGGTCTGGAATCCATATTTACTTAAGGACATTGATCTGATTGAAAGAGTACAGAGATTATTTACTCGCCGAATTCCAGGTCTTGTGAATTTTGAATATTCCGAAAGGCTAAGATTGCTAAATTTGGAGTCTTTAGAAAAAAGAAGAATTGTTGCTGACCTTGTAATGGTGTACAAATTAATTCACGGACAAATTGACCTCCCTGTTGATTTGTTTTTCAAATTTAATAATCTCAACACACGTGGCCACCAGTATAAATTGTGTTTACCGAAGTCCAGGCTTGATATAAGAAAATATTCCTTTGCCGTTCGAGTAATAAATATTTGGAACTCCTTACCAAATGAAACCGTTAATTTGCGCTCTGCACGCGCCTTCCGCAACGCTCTCTGTAATACCGATTTTAGTAGATTTTATCGGGGTAGGGTGTTAGTGGCCGTTTAGCGGCCCATCCCCATCCCTATCTGTTTGGTCTCAGTCTTGGGCATTTGTGTTCCGTTTATTTTGAATAAAAATTACTTACTTAAATTACTGAAAAGTCTCAGTTGAGATTTCCATTATTTGCGACTTGAGTTTAGGGTCTCAAGCCAGACATGGGCAAAGGGGGCTGAGGGGGTTGGCCTCCTCAGGTTCTGACCTACCCCCCTCCTCAGCCGGCCGCTCCCCCCTCAGGAATTTTTTGGAAGAATTTTGTATGATATAGAAAATTATGATAAAAATATGGCTGGATTAGGTGTTTTTTTTTGTATTTCTCGCCCTGGCCATCAGCGATTAGCTGTTGATATCAGGCCGACATACGCACCTTTTTGTGTGGCAGAGTGGGACGTTACCTACGAAAAGATGTTTCTCACATCTTGATAAGGGAAAGAAGTTAGTAGAGGGTGGGGTAGGAATAGGAAGGAGCTGTAAAGTGGCTTGGAACGAGAGCTTGTCCATCTGGTAGTCCCTGACGTCTCAACCAACTGGAGCAAGCGGGGTAGCATCGGTGGTGAAACCAACTTCATTACTGGAACCAGACAACAATTGGAGCAGCGGATAGTGAGAATCGGGGCTGAAAAGCGTTATAGAGAGCGAGCGAAGCTGTGGTTGTGGTGAGCAGGCCGGCGAATGGCAGAGAGAAAAGCCACATCAGGGATCTAGTCGCTGAGGCGATAGCGCAGCTTGGCAGCCCAGCATCAAAGGTTGTAACACTTCTAGCTGAGAATATGCAGAACAGAAGCATCAGAGCTGTAAGAGAAAAGTAGGTGGGGGTAAAGGGCTCACACACTCAGGAAGTGATAAAGCAAGTGTGGCTTCAAGATCTTCAGCACTCTAAACCATACATCAATAATGCGAATGTTGAAAGGGGCTTGAGCGACCCTTGCGAGGTTGCTGGGACAGTTTATGCAGAAGGTGACTGCACACCACATACCCTGGAAGGTAAGTCCCCAGTGGCTTTGATCAGATCCTGAGCTATGAGCAAGATAATAATAGAGTGAAGATTTTGGAAGAAAGAGTGAGTATGAATGGTTTAGTCGAAAGTGTGAGTGGGCGTTAGCAGTAAAGTAGCTTTGGCGTGCAGGGCAAACCAAGCCTACCTTACTCCCCCCTCCGCGGCGGGGACGCCCCCACTCGTGGGAGGGGATTAGGTGTAAATGAGCTCAGAATAGCTTATTTTAACTTATTTTAGTGAAAAATAAGCCAAAAACCTTGATTTTAGCAAAAATAGGACTTTTTGACTTACCACCCCTCAGCCTCTCCCGAAGGTGCTCCTACCCCCTCCGCCCCCTCAGGAATCGAAAATTCTACCCCCTCAGCCGAAATGCTTCCCATGTCTGTCTCAAGCCATTCATCTCCATTCTGTATAGTGGAAAGAGGAAGCTTTGATCTCTGTAAAGTACAGTTTTACAGTATAAACTGCCTCAAATCAAGGGATTTATTTTTTTCAGATTTTTCGCTAAACAAACTCTTTCATTTTTGCTCAGCTCAAAACCAGAAATCGGCCAAACTAGTCCTCTTTGAAACTTGTACTGTTGGGGCGAATACTTATTGTACTTTATGGATTTCTCCGCGCCAAATAGATGAAACAACTATTTGAACCGTTTAAGGTTCTTTGGAACATAAGTATACAGAACCAGGACCAGGTTTGTGCGCTATGTGCAAGATGAACAGTACAATACGTGTGCCAAAGATCTTCGAATTCGATTCAAAACTGACCAAGTTGTGTTGTTTATAGTGTGCAATTTTATAAGGAAAATTTTTTGATTTTCAACTTTCAAGGCCGAAAAACTCGATTTGACGTACATTTTTTTTCGATTTTTTTTGTTTAATCGAAAGCAAAAACATAGCGCTACATTTCCATGAAATAAAACAGTTGAACTATTGACGGTGCGGGGGTCAAATCGGGCCCGGAAAGGATTCGAAAAAAAAATTTTTCTCAGAAATCTAGTCGAGTAGGGCATCATTTGAAAGAGAACAATTTTCTGATTCTAAATATACAATTCGCAAGTTCCTACGATCATTTGGTCCCGAGTTATGACTCGAAATCTGAGAGAGGGTCGAAAAAGTGACCCTCTCAAAAATGGCCGGGAAGGTGATAAAATGTCTTTTTAGGTCAAATTAAACCAAAATATGAAATTTCAGCCAAATCGGAGACAAAAAGTTGAGATTTGTCCGGAGGTTAAGGAGCAAAAGTCGATTCCTAGAGAAACCGGCTCTTAAAATGCCCCAGCTTTGACTCTAAAACCTCGAAAACGAGCTAGTTTCCAGCTGAATTAAATTTAACGCTACTTAGCAAGTAGATAAAGGCAATCAAGCCAGACCAATCTCACAATAAACACTACAAACTCGCACATGTAACAGGAGGTCTGCCCCCATCCGATTTTTCTGGCCAGTAAATTTTTTGAGCAAATTTCTGCGATTTTTTTTAGAATTTCAGACACAAAAACTGCCAAAATTGCCTGTGAAGCAGCACTTTTTAGCTGTATTTAAACCAAAATTAGTGATTCTTAGCCAAAAAAACTATTTTTGAGCGTTTTTTAGTGCCCAACTCCATAGGTTGGGCTCAGGCCTCCTGGCCAGCGCCAGACGCCCCAACCCCTTTCGGCGGATTACCTGCTACACGTATGTAGGAACTAAAAATAGAAGGTAAAATTACCGACAAGCATATGTCGAACAGTTTCCGAGAGAACGGTCAGCGAAGGAGGAGCTTCTATTTCTGTTCCGTCTGCGCAGATCAGCACCAACTTGGATGACAATTGACTGTCGTCCATAATCAATCTATTATGGCCAACAAGTTAAACCAAGCAGCTCTAACAGGAAGGTGACTGGACGCTGTTTCTGTTTTACACCTACACTGTATTCAAAAACATAAACAGATCTAGGAGACAGATAGGCCGCTGCACTAGGCTGATGCTATCACAAGTGTCTACCCTTTAAAATAAAATGCACTCTACTCCTTTGGACCGACCCACGACCGACCGACTCAGTGACCGACCCATCGACCAACCGACCCACGACCGACCCATTGACCGACCGACCCATCGACCGACCAATGACTCAGACCAATTTGGGAAGCGACAGTGAATTCTGGCAATACTATATTGCGTCTTAAAAATAATAAGGGTAAGCATTCAGCTTCGACTGCTGCTGCGCACAGATTAAATAGAGAAAATAAGACATAAGCGAACAGTGATTCTAAATTGCGAACAAGAACAGAGTGCAGAGTTTACCACGGCACAGACACAGCAGATCTGACTCGAATGTACTAACTTAGACCGGCAACTGCATAACAGCCTCAGTAACGCACAACAAGAACAAAACGACAACCTACAGTACAGTACTTGGAGTTCTGAAAAAGAATGTACGCTTGGAAATCTAGAATATGGGCCAACCAAAAAGTCTAAATGCTCTAAGTCAGTCGGGCGTGAGAGTAAAACAAACAACTCAAATAAATCAAGCCTTATAGAGAACGGTTTGAAACATCACCAAAGAAACATGATATATGCAATATACGTAGGTAGAAACTAAAAAGTAATTTTAACACTTGTAAAATCCTGGGACACACCCTTATCGGCTGATGGCACTACACCCCAGAACTTGATACCCCCGATACGATGCAGTTTTTCCACAGAAAAGTCGCCTGGCCATCTTTTTCTACACCAGCATGAATGCATCTTTAAACGCAATTGCAACCTTTAACGCTATTATAAATTAAAACGTATTCCCGGAGTTTTGGAGATTTTAGAAAGTTTCGATACTCTCGGAACCGGACCTGTCCCATAATGGACTAAGGGCATTATGACTATGAATATGCAATAGACTAAGACCAGTTATCAATAATCGGAACCAATTGTTTGCCTAGAACAGTCAGGCACTTAACGCCGTTTATGGTACCGACACCATAAACCTTATATGGTGTCGGTACGATAAACGGCGTTAAGTGCCTGACTGTAGAATCTATACATTCTTTCGGCTAGTCTACCAAATTTTCGGTCCAGTCCACAGTTTACATTACAGATCTCTCACCAGACACCCAGTCTAGTACAATAGTCCTGGCTAAGTGTCCACAGTTTCTCTTGTAACTCCGCATTGCGTGACTCATCGTTGGCTCGCGTCAGTTTGCCGGAATTGTTGTAGTACTTGTCAGTGACCCCCTCCAACTCAGACGACTGTGCCAAGTGTACAGAAGCGCGAGAGCCCTGCTCTACCGGGGAACCGCTGAACCCGCCTGCTCTGAAATTTACATAAACTAACTTATTTATGCTTCCTTATACAGTTACATTATTGCACATCGTACCGGAAAAATGGGTTGGGTAGTCAAAATCCGAAAATTTCGGGGTGGGCCTGCCGGTTTGGGGGGGGGGGGCCGCGGCGATTCAGGAACAAAAGTCGGCTTCAGGTGGGTGGGTGGGGTCGTTTAGGGGGGTCAAAGCTCGGACCCCCCTCAGACCATGAGACAGATGGTCCTCCCAGAGACTATTTTCCAGTCAAATGCAGTGTTGCCAGGTGGTAGCCAGTCCAGTATACTACCACCAGCTCAAAATTATACTACTTTATACTACAATTTTCGCCATTATACTACATTTTCATACTATACTACGCTGTAAAACTGTCAGATCAAAAGTTTAAAGCATAGAAACCTGTTAGGTAATGCAGACAGCAATGGCAGAAGCGTTTTAATTTAGACTCAAACAGTTTTTACACAAGCTAATGTTTCAATGACTTTTTAAACCATCGGAAACTTAGGCATTTTGACAGTTTGCGTATGGTTTACCTTTCCCGTTGCTCTCAAGGGTAAGCAAGTTCAAATTAAGATGAAACTCGTTTAGATACGACTTTTTAAAACACATGGGCTGGGGCCTAGGGGTCTTACCGACCTCAATCCGGCCAAGGCCCCTCACCAGTCCGTCCAGCACCCTATCCCCCTCCAGCTGAAATTTTTGGCGATCTTTGTGGAAAATCCGCGATTTAACAGCGATTTTTGCCTTTTTTGGGAAATCAGCCTGCCGAAGACGATTTCAGGCCCCTCCCTACAGATTTTTCTGGCCTATGTGTTGTATGTAGGTAAAATTGGTTCTGGTCTCGGAAGTCTAAGAAGTCTGGACCTAAGCTGGAAACTAAGCCAAGCCTCAGTCTAAGCTAGCGCTATTTTTATGGATGGAATCCAACTTTACTTTTCTATAAGTCCATCACATCAAACTGAATTTTTCCTTTGGTTGATCATCGAAGTCATATTTCGTCGCCACTATGGTAAAACGAGCCAAGTAACAGAAAGTGGAAATCGAGAAAATCGCCTTTTAAATATTTGTTACATTTTCGTGAATTAGCTTCAATATCAGTTTAAATATTTTTTACCTAAAATACAAGTACATAATTGGTGTGCAAAACATTCTGCATGTGTCACTTGTGTTAAATTAAGTCAGCTAACAGGAAAAGCACAAAGCACTTGGCTCATTTTACCATGATCACGTGATGATGTCCGTGCACATGCCTCTGGTTACGTGGCTGTATCTCCTGACACAGAGCCAATTTTGACTTCGTTCCTTCGCCAAAACGTTTTTAGGTGCTTTAGCTATAGTTTTTCGCGCTTAACTCCATTTTTTCCATTTTGTTACTTGGCTCGTTTTACCATAGTGGCGACGATTTGTTGAATATCAATCAAAACGGTTAGTTTATTGGTTGGTCAAAAACGCATACTTTCACCGATTTATTTTAATTTTTATCATAGAGAATAACTAATATGTCAATTGATGTGAAAAAAGGAAAAACCTGTTTTCAAACAGGAAAAAAATTGACGATTTTTCTCAAAAATTGGGAAAATATGATATCTGAAATGGAAATGTTGAATTATACTACATTCTATACTACAAAATCTAAAATTATACTACATTTACATACTACATACTACAGCCGATTTTTCGATACTTCGCGAAGGTCAATTATACTACAGGTAGTATTATTATACTACACCTGGCAACACTGGTCAAATGCAACTTAGTCACTATTTATAACAATTCGAATTTGTTTGCGCATTCTATTACAAAAGGCGTTGAAACCTAATCGTGACGGGTTATCGATGGTGAACGCTATAATGTTTTATCGGGTGGGGGCAGACCCCAGTTACATGTATGGTGTGGTGTTTAGCCATGTAAGGTCGGTAATACCTGAGCAGCTTGGTCTGTATGACCCCGGGTTCCAGACCGTTCACACAGACCCCGGTGTCTTTCATACGACGAGCGAAGGCGAAAGCGAACATGAGATTCATTAGTTTGGTGCGCGAGTACTGCGTGTACTTCTCGTAGTCGGTCTTCGCTTCCATGTCACTCCATGCCATTGGGTACCTGTAATTTTGGGTGTCCCGGCTATTTACGTACGTTGTAAAGTCGGAATGCAAGTAATTGTCTTATAGGGAAAGAGGATTAGGGGAACTGGAACTACTGTGGGAAACATATATGTTTTAAAACATAAATATGTTTGTTTTTGGGAAAACATATATGTTTATGTTTCTCAATATGTTTGCATGTCAAATATGTTTTGTATTTATATGTTTTGAGGCCAATATGTTTCTGGAAACATATACATATTTTTGCTATAGGAATTCTTGATTTTAAGACTTTTGGTTGCTGTTTGACAGTAAACTTTTCCAAAATCTGACTTTCACTTAAACTTATTGAATCTGAGTATGCTATCTAAATTGTTGCAAAACGTTTTAAGAGTCGTTCTCTGGTCAGATCGAGTTTCAGTATTCAGACCCAAAATTGAAACTTTGGCCTAGAGAGCTGTAAGTTCATACACTAATACATATCGATAGGTTATGTAACCACCGCAAAGGATTTCCCGATTTGACGCTCCAGTCCCGAGATACAGCCATCTGAAAATCGGCTCACTTAACTATGGGACAAAAATTTCGAACTTGAATTTCTTTCCTACTAAAAACAGTTGGGACCTAGAATTTGGGGATTTTACGTAACTTTTAGAGCACTTTAAGAATTTTTGGTCGGTTTTCGATTTTGACGAAAAAAATTTTTTTCGACCCCCTTCCCGCCCCCCTAACTCGTCTGGAACCCCCCCTATGTGGGTTTTTTATTTCAGATTACTGTAGCGCCATTTGTTAGCTACAGATTGATGCCAAGCACGATAGCCCACGGCCCGGGGTTTTGCAGTAAATTGACTTCAAATGGCTGAAAACCGCATTTTTTTCCAGTTTCACTATGGGACAAAATTTCGAACTTGAATTTCTTTCCTGCTAAAAACAGTTCGGACCTAGAATTTGGGGGGTTTTACGTAACTTTTAGGATACTTAAAGAATTTTTGGTCGGTTTTCGATCTTGACGAAAAACATTTTTTTTGACCCCCTTCCCGCCCCACTAACTCGTCTGGAACCTCCCATGTGGGATTTTTTATTTCAGGTTACTGTAGCGCTATTTGTTAGCTACAGATTGGTGCCAAGCACGATAACCCACGGCCCGGGGTTTTAGAGTAAATTGACTCCGAATAGCTGAAAATCGAAATTCACCTTCGAAATTTTGTCCCATAGCAAAACTGAAAAAAATGCGATTTTCAGCTATTTGGAGTCAATTTACTCCAAAATCCTGGGCCGTGGGCTATCGTGCTTGGCACCAATCTGTAGCTAACAAATGGCGCTACAGTAATCTGAAATAAAAAACCCACATAGGGGGGTTCCAGACGAGCTAGGGGGGCGGGAAGGGGGTCGAAAAAAATTTTAGCTGGGCTCAAGTACAGCTAAAAATAGTTGTTTGACAGAAAGCACCGAATCAAAGGATTTTTTGGCACTATTATTATTGATATTTGTTAACAGTTTAATCTCGTTAAATCCTAGCGTGATACAGTCAGGCACTTAACGCCGTTTATGATAGCGACCCCATATATGGTACCGGTACCTAAGGTAGTGGCACAATATATGGTACCCAAACGTTCGCCGCCTGTGGTGTGACAACCTACAAGAAAAAACCAATCCCCAATACCAGTCTGTACTATACCGAAAAACGTTTGATTCGCTAGAAAATTAATAACTTGAAATTACTTCGAAAATGCGAGAACCGAAAGCAGAGAGTCTTTTTTGGCCAACACTGCATAATAAGCAAAAGTGAAGAGAGAAAAACTGACCAGTCATGGCAAATGCTGCTGACCACCGCCACTCGCGACGGTTTATTCTTTTGCAACAGATCGGCTATTTTGTTGCACAACAGAAAGTGCGCTAGATGGTTGACCTGAAACGACAGACAGAATAATAAAACTTAGAATGCTCCATTTGTTATTGCGCATAGGCTAGTCAACACTTTCCACTTTTCATTGAACAAGTAGCTCAACATCACACATAATTTTTGTGTTAGAAATTGCAAAAAAATTTGCTCAAAAATTACTTGCCAAAAACATCGGAGGGGGCCCCATCCGGGGGATCTAACATGCCCCGGACCCACTGTTGCCTGTATACCGCAGTCGGGCTGACCCATTAGTACGCTACAGGTAACAGGTCATTGCCCAAAATGGAAGAGAGGTGGGGATCCGACGCCGTCCGGGGGAGTTTGAGCCCAAAAAACTGCATTAGGGACTGAAATTCCAAAAAGCTGCAAAAATTGCACCAAAAATTACTGGCAAGGAAAAATCGGAACGCCGTTTATGGTACGGACACCATATATGCTACCGCTACCTAGGCTAGTGGCACCATGTACGCTACCGGCACCATATGCGGTACCCATACATTCGGCCACTGTCCTATCACGGTACCGGTACCACATATATGGTACCACTGCTCAGTTCAGAGTTCGCACCATACATGTATATTATGGTAGTGGTATCATTATGGTAATGGCACGAGCACCAATGGTCATGGGTACGCCACTAGCCTAGGTACCGGTTACAGTTGGGAAGTCCGGGGTTAAAAAAATAGGTTCAGGTTCAAGTCAAGTTCACCATGGAAATTTCAGGTTCAAGCAGACATGGGTAAAGGGGTGGGCTGAGGGGGTTGGCGCCCCCTCAGGCTCTGACCTACACCCCTCAGCCGGCCGCTACCACCCTCAGGAATTTCTCGGAAGAATTTTGTATAGAAAATTATGATAAAAATATGCCTGGATAAGGTGTAAATGAGCTCAGAATAGCTTATTTTGGTTTATCTTAGTGAAAAATAAGCAAAAAACCCCTGATTTTAGCCAAAAATCGGACTTTTTAGCTGACCACCCCCTCAACCCCCTCAGGCACTCCTACCCCCGCTCAGCCCCCTCAGCAATTGAAAATTCTACCCCCCTCAGCCGAAATGCTAACCCATGTCTGGGTTCAAGTCCATCTTCTAAAAACCTGGACAATAGGTTTAGGTCCAAGTCCACCGATATCAGAATTTTGCAATGCTTGCAACTTTCTAGAACCCTATAAGCGTGTCCACTGGCCATACATGTAACAGGTCATCCGCCGATGGGGGGAGGGGGGTTGGGGGTCTGGCGCCAGCCGGGGGGGGGGGTCTGAGCCAAAATTTTTGGAGAGGGGGTAGGACACTAAAAAACGCTGAAAAATCGAAAAAATCGAAATTTTTGAGCTAAAAATCGCTAATTTGGGCTGAAATACAGCTAAAAAGTGCTGTTTTGCAGGCGATTTTGGCAATTTTTGTGTATAAAATTCTAAAAAATTGCAAAAATTTGCTCAAAAATTTACTTGCCAGAAAAATCGGAGGGGGGGGTCGGCGAAATCGTCTCGGGGCGGGGGGTTCCCCATCCGGGGGGTCTGGCCTAAGTCGGGTGGGGGGCAGACCCCCCTGTTACATGTATACCACTGGCAGTGAAAGACCCAGATCAGACTTTTTTATGGGCAGTACTTTTTTTCGTTTATGACATTTTCAGTTTGAAAAAGGTATATAAAAATAAAACCTTTAAATTTTTGTGCAATCCAGCCGAAAATTCAACGAATTTTGCCAAAAATTGCACTGAAAATCTGAACCTATTAAAGTAAGTCCAATAAAATAGGTTCAGTTTCAAGTCCGCGAATTTCAGGTTAAAAACCTATACTAATAGATCCAGGTTCCGTCGGACTTGCCAACAGTAGTGGCGGTAGCATAGGTTATATGGTGTCGGTACCATAAACGGCGTTAAGTGCAAAACTGTAAGAGAGCAAACCTGAAAAGCCATTTCGATTCCGTCTTCGCTTAGCTGTCGTTTGGGAATGAGTACCCCAGCGTTGCAGACCAGAACGTTCAAATTAGGAAACTTCACTTTCAACTCCTCGGCCATGGCTGCCACGTCCTTCATTCGGGCGAAATCGGCCCGAATCGTGCCCAGATTGCTTCCGTCAGAGCCGCATTTATCCTGAATCAGTTTGCGCGACTTTTCGATCCGCTCCTCGCTGCGCCCGTGAATTATGACGAAGTTTTCTCCATTTTTGGCCAATTGCTGCGCCGTGTGCTGGCCTATGCCGTCGGTGGCGCCAGTTATTAGAATGTAGCGCTTGAACAGCGTCATTACTTGCCGCGCTATACGTATGTTTTTACCATTTTTGGTAAGCATGCAAAGCAAAAAGGCACAATTTATTTTTTCGCGTTACAACCAAATCCTTTCGCAAGCGTGGGCGCCTTTTTTGGAAACGGTTTGGCTGGAGGAGAACAATAAATGGAGTGATTTTTAGAGACCGGTTTCTACAGTTACAGAAAACCTCCATAAATGGGACACCTCTGTAAATGAGTCACCGTGCGCGTCCCGTTTATGGAGGTTCAATTGTGCATACAGTGGTGTATCCAGGATTTCGGAGAGGGGTGTAAAATTTTGGAAGTACCTGGTTGGGCCGCTGTCCAACCAGGGTAAGAAAATTCAGCAAAATTTGCCTTAAAAATGCGTTCAAAACACATTTCCAGGCTTAAAATTAACAGAAATTACAAGTTTTAGTAGTTTAAAGTGGCCTAGTTGGGCTTCTGCCCGACCAGGGCGAGAAAATTTAGCCTTCAAAAACGCATTTAAAAGGCATTCTGAGTCCAAATTGACAGGTTGGGTACATAATTCATTAGTTTCGCTTATTTTTGACAGACTTTCTCTTCCTTCCTGTACCAACCCTACACCCCCATGGATGCGCCACTGTACGGTTAGACACATATACCACCGCCTCCTTATTTGGGTTGTCACCGGTATCGTGACATTCATGTAGATGGCACATTCACCTTCTTTGAGCACTGCGGTGGTGCCATATGTGCTACCACTCCATTGAAACTTATCGGTATCCCCTCCACAGTACCCGATCCGATCGGTTTTTGCCCAGCTCCGTCTTTCGACTTTTCGTTTTCGCTCGGAGACTTGTTAAGCCTAAGCCTAAGCAGAGCATCAACCTCAATCCAAGTCTACGCATTGAGCATTGTTATGTTAGCTGTTGTTGTATGTTGTACATACCAGAGTCCTGCCTGTATAAAAGACAGTGAATGTTATAAGAACTGGGAACATAAGATGCCATCCGATCGTGGCGTACCATATATGGTACCACAACATAAGCGGTAGCCGTACGAAGCCAATCGATACCACACCACATAGAGCGTAGCATATCTCGTATCTGTTTGTAACTGTAACCACATTGGTGCATCGTTCTACATCCCGAATGTCTGCAGAAAGAAAGAAAGAATGCCCGCCAAAAATGCTGCGAAGAAACAGGTTTCAAGATTTCGTAACAAGTCATGGTCTCTCCCCCCCACCAGCCACCACTTGACATGCGACTTTTCTGCAGGGAGACACTATTGTTTGTAGTTTATAATATGGGCAAAAAATGTCCACCCCTTTTGCGAACTTTACTCAAACGATTCGTTCTCGGTCAATTCTTTATCATTTGGTTCACATTCTCAACATTAATAACAATAGGACTGGCTGGGTGGATACTGTGCAAGTTTGGCGCTAAAATTCTGACTAACTGAGGTTTTATAAGCCGAAAACTAAATAGGAATCAGGGTGGTCTCAACGGAAATACTAATTTTTCGATAATTCAAAGAGTCGGGGCTGAAACTTGCAGGAACGATTGATATTGCCATTGGACATAACATACTTACTGACTGGGGAACCGACCCCTATAGCTTAAAGGGCGCTAAAACTGAAGAATTTCAAAAACCTGATTGAAAATCCCATAGCTAAAAGAAATCCGCGCTTTCTACAATCAAAGCACTGAGTCAGATTCAAGGCAGATGCAGGAAGTTCGATAAATGATTGTATCTGATATTTGAACTCTGTTCCACCTTGTAGAAACCTTCCCCACAAGTTTTTCTGTAAAATCGAAAATCTTCAAAAACCTCATTTTACTAAGAAAAGTCAAATTTTGTCATGTTTTTTAAATTCCCCAGTGTTAGTGCCTTTTAAGCTACATGGTTGCCCGCTCAGTATGTTATGCCAAATGGCAACACAATATTTTAGTCCTTTCTGTTAGGAGGGCTCTAGAATCGAAAATCGGTCTAGCCCACTTGGTACGTAACGAAAACGTACCTAGGTAGTTAGGGCGAATGACAGTTGGAGATTGTTTGTATTTGATCAGCGTTATCGTTTCGGACACAGACACACACCACTTGAAGGTGTACCGGTACCATATATGGTACCGTTTCCATATATGTGTACTGATACCATATACTATGTTGTTATTTCCCTGACTGTGAAATGATAAACCAATAAGTAATATAACAGAAATCAAGCGCCTGGCATTTTTAGCGTCGATAGCTACTACTAGCACAAAACTGCAAAACTTTAAACTGCATAACATATATGCAATGTGGACCTGCTGACCATTAATTAGTACAATGTAATAATTACTGTTATTTTAATATATTAATATTAAAATAAAACTATTATTAATAGTGCCATTTTAATAGTATTAAATCTATATTAATATTAAAATAGAGGGACTACTATTATATTAAATTAAATTAAAAATACAAAGAGGGGCTGAATATTAAAATTTATTTTTAATAGCATTTTAATAGTATTTTAATAGTTTGACCTTGTTTGACAATGAAGGGGTTACATAAAATACTAGAATTTAAATCAGAATTTTACCTCAGAAAATGATAAAAATTGAAGGTGTCTCACAGCCCTCTGAATCTCGAATCTTGGAAACTGTGGAACTTTTCTCAGTAATAGGCATGAATGACAAAAGGACCTTAATCTACTCAATAACCTATGTAACAGTCTTTTCCTGTCAAAATGTCTCTATAACTATGCATCAATATTTTCTTTCAAATTTTAATGCCTAGTTCTGTTCGAATGCAATTTCGAATATCTTAACAGGTCATCTGCGGAAGGGGGACAGGGTTGATGGTCTGGCGCCGGCCGGGGGTCTGAGCCCAAATTTTGGGAGGGGGGTTGGGCACTAAAAAACGCTCAAAAATCGTAAAAAAATCGCAATTTTTCGTCAAGAACCGCTAATTTTGGCTGAAATACAACTAAAAAGTGCTGTTTTACAGGCGATTTTGGCAATTTTTGTGTTTGAAATTGCAGAAAATCGCAAAAATTTGCTCAAAAAATTACTTGCCAGAAAAATCGGAATGGGGTCGGAAAAGTCGTCTCGAGGGAGGGGTCCCCATCCGGGGGGGGGGTCTGGCCTAACTCGAGTGGGGGGCCCCAGACTACTCTGTTACATGTATGCTCAAAACCATGTTCAGACAAAGTCATTTTAAAAAGAATGGTCATGAATTTACAGAGAAAAATGCTTCTAAGTTGGATCTCTGATTAAATTCTCAACTTACACTAGCAATTTCAAGCCAACGATGTTGTTTCACCAATTCGCTAAATTGTGTCCAAAACTTTTTAAGTTCATTTTAGAATCTACTATTAAAATGCTATTAAAATACTATTAAAATTGTTATTTAATAGTATTAATATTAAATCTAAATTAAAACTAACAGGGGACTATTATATTAATATTAAATTAAAATTAAAATCGGCTAGTTCTATTATATTAATATTAAATTAAAATAAAATTTCACTATTAAAATAACAGTAGTAATAATGACCAAAAAGGCAATTTGTTTAAATTTATTGTAGAGTACAACTCGATAAGACGCGTACACACGGTACTTTTCGATGTTCTAGTCCTCTATCACTGAATGGGAATAGGTACAACAATACTTCTCAAAAGCGCTTCATGAAACATTGCTATTCCTGTCAATCAACCTCCTCCGCCCCCGCCTCCACTACATCCCCCACCCCCTGAAGATCCGCCCCCTCCCCCACAACTTCCATAACCACCTCCCCAATTGTGATTTGTACTACCCCCTGCAGTATTATCTGACTTACAACCACAAAGATTAGCAATTAGCGCGATCAGACATCCCAGAAAACAGACCAATGCGTTGGAACCGATTATTATGCCAATTATTGCTAGAGCGTGCAGCCAACCAGATGAGCCGCAATGGTTCTGCTCCTTGATTTCCTCTTGATATTGCCTGATTATTTGTTGCAGACCATGCAAGTATTGGTCGCTTTCGAATAGGAAATGACGACTTGACTGGTAGACCGAAGTGACAAAATCGTCACAGAGATTGGTGTCTTTGCAGTAGCTAAAATATGTAGTAGTTGATTGATACTAGTAGGGATGGGTATGAGAATTATTATTTTCGCACTAAATAGTAAGTAAATTATAGGGTGAATTTTTTAAATTTCGTATCGAATACGAATACGAAAATTAGAGAAAATATAGAATCGAAAATTAAATGGAGACAACACGAAAATTTATTTTCGTTACGAACTTTATTTTACGTTTGACGCATAGCTAGCAATAAGTCAGCTGAATTATTTGTAATTTAGCGGACTCTATACGTCAACGAAAACAAAAAATAACGAAAATGTCTCACTTGACAGTGTTTTTTAAAACCAAAAATGTATCGATCTTAGCTGCATGACTACGTACAGTCTGGCACTTAACGCCGTTTATGGTACTGGCACCTTAAATGGTATCACCACAGTCTCCGAACTTGGGGGTACCATATACCGACATGGGCAAAGGGGGTCTGCTGAGGCGGGTTGGCCACTTTCAGGCTCTGACCAACCCCCCTAAGCCGGCCGCTACCCCCAAGAATTTTTTGGAAGAATTTTGCATGGAGAATTATGACAAAAATGTGCCTGGATTAGGTGTAAATGAGCTCAGAATAGCTTATTTTAGTTTATTTTAATGAAAAATATGTCAAAATACCTTGATTTTAGCCAAAAATCGGACTTTTTGGCTTACTACCCCCTCAGGTCCCCTCAGGAATTGAAAATTCTACACCCTCTCAGCGGAAATGCTAGCCCATGTCTGATTGGCACCACACCACAGTCCCCGAACGTGGGGTACAATACAATGGTACCGGTGTCTTATATAAGGTACCACAACAGGGTGGAATGTGGGGTACCACGTGGTACCGGTACCTTACAGTACATATATGGTACCACCACCACCCGAATGTGGGGTACCATATGGTTCCAGCACCATAAACAGCGGCAAGTAGTTGACTGTACTGTACTGCAGGGCTGTTTATTACAGTACATTGTACATTGTAGAGTTACCGTGTCCAAATCCTGCGGTCTCCAGTAGATAGCAGCACAACTACGATAGAACAACACTCTCCTCGTTCCACATTTCTCAGGTATTCCGCAGCAGTTTCCATCTCTGTACTAATGCTTTCGTTTCTGGAGCGTTTCAATCGATCGATAACGAATACAAACATCTCTTTCCCACATCTTCCCACTTTCCCCAAATCGTTTTGGAGAAGCGTGGAGAGATTCCGAAATTCAGACGCCTTTAAAGCTCCGTCTAGGTCGCAAATTTTCGTCTCTTTTATATCGGGGCATTCTTGGAAGATTTCCTCTTTACTCCACGATTTGCCAGTTACAAGGACAATCCAGGAAAGAAGAAGCACTTTCTGAAGTAATTCGGGCAGCGTCACGTAAAAACTTCATTCAAAGCTTACCAAGAAAGTATAGTAAAGCATATTTGGACTCAGAGATTGCTCACAATAATAACAGAGAAATGAGTGCGTTCGATAAGCAGACTACTAAATAAGGTAGACACAGTCATCGTTTAGCGGCATCACCTTAGAAGTCAAGTCTTATTTATAGGGGCGTATTTTCGCATTGCGCTATTTAATCGTGATTCATGCCAGATCAAAACGTCATTCCACGTCGTGATACGAACTGTATTTTATGATATCAATCCCCAATGCGTTCAATTCATACCTAAATGTAACAGAGGGTCTGCGGGGGTGTCCCCACCGACTTCGGTCAGACAGACCCCCCAGATAGGTCCCCCCGAGAAGCGAGGAGAAAAGCCTGAGCAAGTCAGAATTTTGGCACAAAACTTGCACAGTATCTACCCAGTTATCTTATTAATTAATCCTGAAAATTTAAGCCAAATCGATCAGGAGGTGACCGAGAACGAATCGTTCGAGTAAAGTTCGAAAAAGGGGGTACACATTTTTTCACCCATACTGTATGTACTTGTCTGTCAGGCAATATTTTTCTGCACGAGTAGAGCGTACCCCTATACGCACAATGTCGTAGGTATGACTGAAGTGAGCTCTGACAAACATTTTTGCAACGTGATCACCAATAAGTAACATAACAGTAATAATCAAGCGCCTGACATTTTTAGCGTCGATAGCTACATACTAGCACAAAATTGCAAAACTTGAAAACCTAACATAAAATACAGGGTGTGCCAAAAAAAAACAACCCAGCAGATTTTTCGCTGTAGCAACCGCAAATCTCAACCGATTTGAACGAATCCTTTTTTAAATGAAAGATAAATAAATTCTTGAAAGATTGATGTACCGTTTATTAATGTACTCTGCTTGGTTCCTGAGATATTCACTCTCCAAGTCAAAACTGTGATTTTGGCAGTGAACAAGAGGGATTTTTTATTATTCCGCTGCACTTCGTAATAAAGCGATTCCTGCTACTGCTGAGGCCTATTGGAGGCTTTACTGGTGACACATAAACTCGGTCCACTTCAACAGTAAAGTGTCATTAGCCCCCAGCCGTAAGAATCTGCTTTATAATTATGAAGTGCAACGGAATCGCTCTTGTTCTTTGCCAAAATCTGTTTCGACTTTGAGGGCAAATATCTCAAGAACTAAGCAGTGAATCTCAATAAAAGTTGCACCAATCTTTGAAGAATTTATCAATCTTTCATTCAAAAAAGGATTCATTCAAATCGGTTAAGATTCATGGTTGCAAAAGTAAAAAATCTGCTCAGTTGTGTTTATCACTCTTGTTCACTGCCAAAATCTCTGTTTTGACTTTGAGGGCAAATATCTCAGGAACTAAGCAGGCTATCTTAATAAGCGACTGATCAGTCTTTCAAGAATTTATTTATCTTTTATTTAAAAAAAGATTCATTCAAATCGGTTGCGATTTGCGCTTGCTACAGCAAAAAATCTGCTGGGTTGTTTTTTTTTGGCACACCCTGTATATGCAATGTTGACCTGTTGTCCAATAATAATTAATATAATGCAATAATGACTAACAATACTTCACAAGACTACTTTATGAAACATTGCTATTCCTGTCAATCAGCCTCCTCCGCCACCGCCTCCACCACATCCCCCACCCCCGCCCCCTCCCCCACAACTTCCATAACCTCCTCTCCTATTGTGATCTGTACCATTCTCTCCACTATAATCCCACTTACAACCACAAAGATGAGCAATTAGAAAGATCAGACAAACCAGAAAACTGGCCAATGCGATCGAACCGATTAGCATGCCATACTGCAGCCAGCCGGGTAAGCCACAACGGTTCTGCTCCTTGATTTCCTCTTGATATTGCCTGATTATTTGTTGCAGGCCACGCAAGTATTGGTCAGTTTCGAATAGCAAATGACGACTTGTCCGGTAGACCGAAGTGACAAAGTCGTCGCAGAGATTGGTGTCTTGGCAGTACCTAAAATAGTAGTTAATACAGATGGCCGATTTATCTACAGGGTGTCCCAAAAAGAATGACAACATTTCTTTTTGCTGCCGTTTTCGCAAATTTTGACCAAATTGTCTGAAATTTGAAACACACTGTAAGTGCCAAAATAGTGGGAATTTTATGTGTTAAGGTTTGGTGCATCAGGATTGACCCAATCCTGAGAAATTCAACAATATATGAAATTGAGAAATCTCAATTAAATGTATAAAATAATATGTAGAAACAGCATCAAAAACGGAAACTTTTGCTTTTGCTGTATATTTTCTTTAACTTTTGTCGGAATTGGATGACATTTTGAATATATGCGCAGATATTTTGTAGGTCAAAAGTTCTGGCATTAATCAGTCCATATCGCTAGTACTTGGAAACTAAAGAAAATCAGCGTTTTTACTGCAGCAATATGAAGAATGTGCAAACTGTGAGAACTAATGAACAAGAAAGAACACCATCCAGATGACCTGCGTTTGAGTCAATACACTGCTGCAACCGTTTCACATAAGCATCATAAACACTATGAATAACTAATGTTTGTGGTAAATAGTTGCTAAATTTCATTATGATACTAGGTGCTCAAGAATCTTAGAGACGAAAATGTGTGAAATTCCACTGACAAAAGTGCGCCCACGCATCGCTTATTGAAAAATTGATCAATAATTTGGCTGGAATTCACCAAAAACTAGTAAAATAGTAGTAAAACGTAGATTTTACTACTGACGATCTTTGTTAATTTAATTTTATTTTTACTTTACTATTGGCTCTTAATTTTACTTTTTGCTATTATTTTACTACTTGTAAAATACCTACTATTATGAAACAAGAAATTGGAGGTTTTCCTGCTCATCAAAATTCTCTGCACGATTGTTCGAGTCTGAATGACGGTGAATACAGTATCCGTGCTTGTCAGATCGTAAATTAATGGAATGCGGTCCCCATAAATAGGGAGATCACTACTTGCGCCGATTAGTGTTTTGAGTGTGTACATTTTGGCCATTTTTTTGTTCCACAATGGCCACAGTCCTTGGGCTTGAACGAATATTGTTATATTAATGCTTAATCGATAACTAATCGTCATATCTACCCATATGCTCGTGGGCAGACATATCCGTCGGCAGACTCGAATGCTACGATTGTTTTAGTAAGTGGCGGTTCCGGGGGAAATCGGCCGATAATCGATGAAGTAAGGCGATATGACGAGCGCGTAATCTGAGATAGCATGCAGTAATTGGTTGTGGATGCGCTGGTGCATAAAACAATAATGTACAAGTCAAAAGTAGTTGTTTGATACCGGATTTGGTCATATTTGTTAAAGATTTACAATTTGGGTGTGCACGTTTTACATTCTTTTGTTCAAGACCAAAAAAACGTATCTAAGGTAAAGCTGATTATAGCATGCAGTAATTAGATGTTGATGTGTAAAATAATAACCTGGAGATCGTCAACAGTCGTTTGATACCACATTCAAAATTCTGTGTTCAAAATTTGAAATTCGAGTGATCTCCCCAACTGAGAACGATCGCAAATTGCTGTCTCCCTGAAGCCATTCCAAAGTGCGGACTAGAATAGGAGTAAATCGAGTACTAGAATTCCCGCCATCTGCTATCCGTTTCAAATTTTCATAATAGTATTACAAATTTTTGTTTTACTATGCTGTTGTAAAATAACGGTACTACAGTATATTTAACACTTCCGCGCAGGGAATTCTGTTGGTGACCCAAACATCGTCCGATTTACATTGTTACTCTGGCCATACATGTGATGTAACAGGTCATCCGCCGAAGGGGGGAGGGGGGTTGGGGGTCTGGCGCCGGCCGGGGGGGGGTCTGAGCCAAAATTCTGGGAGGGGGGTTTGGGCACTAAAAAACGCTCAAAAATCGAAAAAATCGCAGTTTTTTGGCTAAACATCGCCAAAAATGGCTAATTTGGGCTGAAATACAACTAAAAAGTGCTGTTTTGCAGGCGATTTTGGTAATTTTTGTGTTTGAAATTGTAAAAAATTGCAAAAATTTGCTCAAAAATTTACTTGCCAGAAAAATCGAAGGGCGGGGGGTCGGCGAAATCGTCTCGGGGGGGGGGTCCCCATCCGGGGGGGCTGGCCTAAGTCGGGTGGGGGCAGACCCCCCAGACCCTGCCTGTTACATGTATGACTCTGGCACTTACATTCGCCGTTTATGGCTCTGGCACCTTATATGATACCACCACCAGTCCCCAAACATAGCGGTACATAAATCCTTATATCATACGTGTAACAGGGGGTCCGAGGGTCTGCCCCCTCCCGATTTAGGCCAGACAGACCCCGCCGGACCCCCAAGACGATTTTTCCGACCCCCAACCGGATTTCTTACATATAAATTTTTGAGCAGGCGAAGACACAAAAATTGCCAAAATCGCCTATAAAACAGCACTTTTTAGCCCAAAGTTTTGAGCGTTTTCTAGTGTCCAACCCCTTAAGGTGCCGGTACACATATATGGCACCCCCACCTTCGCATTGGTACCGGCACCGGTACCATATAAAGTAGTACCACTCTGTTCAGATTTCGTGCCATATATGGTGTCGGTACCGTAAACGGCGTTAAGTGCCTGACTGTATTACAGTACATTGTACAGTTACTAGAGTGCGAACAATACCTGAAAAAACCCAATACCCCAATACCCAATACCAATACCAATACCGGAGACCTCCAATACCCCAATACTTGCGTAACTGAGCCAAAAATTGCATGCATGTCAGTGAAAAGGTACATTCTGGTCAGTGGCGTATCCAAGGGGGTGTAGGGTGTGTACACCCCCTTTGCGGTGGAGGTAGGAAGAAAAAGTCTGTCAAAAATATAAGAAACTAATGAATTATGTACTAAAACTGTCTATTTTGTGCTCAGAATGCCTTCTAAATGCGTTTTTGAAGCCCAAATTTTCAAAATTTTCTCGCCCTGGTCGGGCAGAAGCCCAACCAGGCCATTATAAACAACTAAAACTTGTAATTTCTGTTAATTTTAAGCTCGGAATGCGTTTTAAACGCGTTTTTGAAGGCTAATTTTGCTAAATTTTCTTACCCTGATTGGGCAGCGGCCCAACCCGACACTTTCAAAATTTTACACCCCCTTTCCAAAATCCTGGATACGCCACTGATTCTGGTGTACACAGGACAGGATTTCTGGGGTATCCGCCCATTTCGTCCCGACCGTTTCGTCCCCTTGCTGTTAGTCCCGGCTGTTTCGTCCCGACCGTTTCGTCCCGGCCAAAGTTTTAAAGTGACCGTTTCGTCCCGGTTCACAAAGTGAAACATGCACATCCAAGGCGCGAAAACCAAATCGTTCATTCTTTTCTGCAGAAGCCTGTCTGTCCTGCGTACTCATACAGTAAAAAAGCCATGCATAATAGCAGCTGTACACAATAACAATACTATGCTCTGTATGGCCGGAACAGTTGGTGAAGTGGTTTAGGCCGCAAAGCCCTATGCGCGTGGGTGGTCAAAGTAATTTTATTAAAAAATAAACAGAACAAAATGCCCAAGCCCAAGACTGAGACCAAACAGATAGGGGTGGCAACGGGCCGCTAAACGGCCACTAACACCCTACTCCGACAAAATTTGCTAAAATCGGTATTAGAAAGAGCGTTGCAGAAGGCTCGCGCGGAGCGCAAACTAACAGTTTCATTTATTCATTAACAGACATCTCTGTACCCTTTTAATCAGATCAATGTCCTTAAGTAAATATGGATTCTAGACCTCTAAGGCATATTCTAACTTAGGATGAACAAAAGTTTTGCACAGTTTTTGTACACTTTGATAAGAAAATCCTTAGTCTTAGTTTCAGAACATTTATTAATAAGGTTAACCAACCTAAACCTGTTTACTGCAATTTGATCAAAATCATACCAACCAAATTAAACTGCATTAGCTAGTACTATACCATACCATATCAAATTTAAACTTTGAATTTGGTACGCATCCCTGGAGATAGCTGCATTCTCTCTGCCCAATGATGGTCGCGCGTTCATCCACTCGGTGGGGCAAGTTTCTTGCCGCAAAGATTGGTCGTCGGCACAAAGCCCAACCCAGGCCACCGTAAGCCACTGTGTGCCTTGCCTGAAATTTGACCTCTTGGTGAGTTGTGGTGTGGCGCATTTGGCATTTGATTTTGCCGCCGCCTTTGCAATATACTGTAGCTAGTAGCGGGACGAAACGGTCACGCTTAAAAATGGCCGGGACTAAACGGTTGGGACGAAACAGCCGGGACGAACAGCAAGGGGACGAAACGGTCGGGTCGAAACGTCCTACAACCGATTTCTGGTAAACTTTATCGGTCCCTCAGCGGCCGGGCCGCCGCAGTAGGCACATGCTCTGACGTTACAGCGCGGGCGCCCGGCCGGCTGGCCAGGCCAGGGCAGGGCTGAGATTAGTAGAGCGGCCGATTGCAAAATATTGCTGTCGGTCGGGCACACACAACAGGTTTATGCACGATGCACGTACCCAAGCAAAAAAGCATTGCACACTGTACATTGCAATAAGCACAGCCTATACGTACTACTGGCAAAGCACTCCAACAGTGATGAATCATCTAATTTACACGATACCAAAGAGCTATCTGCAAAAGCAAGTTCTCGAATACTTTGTCCGTTAAACTGACGCCACATAAACTCATGCAAGTAAGAATAAGAAGGTACCATAACCTTCATGTGCTTAAAACGTAGCTTATACTTCTGCCAAAACTGCTCTACGAAAACCCAAGAACCCGCAAGATATTTTTCTGAGCTAATTATTGTCCTAAATATCCCAAACATGCCGGAAACAAGAAAGCCTGCAGCATTAGTGGGGCAATGAATGTGCATTGTATTAAGGTTAAGCGTTAAGGTCAGAGCATCTGCCTACTGCGGCGGCCGCTAAAGGGTTTAGAGGGACCGATAAAACCGATGTTTACCAGGGATTAAAACTTTGAAGAGGCCCGGGTTGGGCCATTGTCCAACCAGGGCGCGAAATTTTGAAAAATTTGCCTCTAAGAAAGCATCTAGAAGCGTTGTGTAGGGTAAAATAAGCAGGAATTAACAGTTTTTGTCCGTACATGATCTACTGTATGACAGTGTTTCCTATTTTCGGTGGTTTTTTTCTTCTTACAGCACCGGAAAGAGGTGTACCAAACCCGCCCCCTGGGTACAGTACTAATACATTCTGTATCACTAAAAATGAGAAATTTCAATTGAATCACAAAGGTTTATCTTAGATAAGAACAGAGAAATTCCACTAATTACTGGTGTACTACTTAGGAAAGCGGACAGTATAAGACATTCTTAACCTAAAATTATTAACGCAAAAACGGCTTTCTATTCCTACTGTACAATCATCGGTCAATCTTTTCGATTTTTTTCGGGTTAGTTTTTCAGTTCAACAGCAATTTCTATAAATAGGTCCTAATTAGTATTGGATATTGGGGCATAAAAAACCCAATACCCAATGCCAATACCAATTTCTGGAAAACACCAGAATGCACAGTTCGCACTCTAACAGTTACCGTGTCCAAATCCTGCGGTCTTCAGTAGATAGGAGCACAACTACGATAGAACAACACTCTCCTCGTTCCACGTTTCTCAGGTACTCTGCAGCAGTTTCCATCTCTGTAGTAATGCTTTCGTTTCTGGAGCGTTTCAACCGATCGATAATGAATACAAAGATCTCTTTCTGACATTTTCCCACTTTCCCCAAATCATTCTGCAGAAGTGTGGAGAGATTCCGAAATTCAGACGCGTTTAAAGCTCCGTCTAGGTCACAAATTTTCGTCTCTTTTATATCGGGGCATTCTTGGAAGATTTCCTCTTTACTCCACGATTTGCCAGTTACAAGGACAATCCAGGCAGGAAGAAGCACTTTCTGAAGTAATTCGGGCAGCTTCACAGCAAAACTTTATTGAAAGCTTACCAAGAAAGTATAGTAAAGCATATTTAGACTCAGAGATTGCTCACAATAATAACAAAGAAATGAGTGCGTTCGATTGCAGGCTACTAAATAAGTTAGACACAGTCATCGTTTAGCGGCATCACCTTAGAAGTCCAGTCTTATTTATGGGGCGCATTTTCACATCGCGCTGTTTAGTAGTGATTCATTCAGGCCAGATCAATACGTCACTCCACGCCGCGATACGCATTGTATATTATGAAATCAATCCCCAATGTGTTCAAATCATACATACATAAATGTAATAGAGGGTGTCCCCAAACTTCGGCCAGACCGAAGGACCCCGAGAGATTTTCCCACCCCAGTTCGACTTTTTCTGGCAAGTAATTTTTGCAGCAATTTTTTGCAACCTTGAGCAATTGCTCAATTCCCTTCGGCGGTCAGGGGCCGGCCATAAACAACATCGTCCCAAAATCCCGATTTTTCGGACCGACTCCCGCAAAGTGGCCTTGCGTCGTTTCTTGGGACCCCACCCCAAAGCCGACGTCGTTTTCCACTTATCCCCCACTGCGATAAAAATGTACTACAGACAGCGAGCGCGTAATATGACATAGCGACTTCTCTCTAGGGTGACACGACACGATTGCTTGTAGTATACAATGTGGGCAAAAAATGTTCATCAGTTTTTCGAACTTTTCTCAAACGATTCGTTCTCTCAATTCTTTATCATTTCATTCACATTTTCAGCATTTAACAGTAGGACTAGATAGATACTGTGCCAGTTTGGTGCTAAAATTCTGACTAACTCAGGTTTTATCAGCAGAAAACTAAATAGGAATCAGGGTGGTAGGGTGGTATACGGAAAAACTATTTTCTTCCTTCATTCAGAGTCGGGTCTGAAACTTGCAGGAACGATTAATATTGGCTGGAGACTCCTATAGCTCAAATCAAAGGGGCTAAAACTGGGGAATTTCAAAAACCTGATTGAAAATCCCATAGCTCAGTCCGCACTTTCTACAGTCCAAACACTGAATCAAATTCATCAGATGATTGAACCTTAGGATGAAGTTAGACTTCAATCTTTGTCTTAAGTTAGTATGGTAGGTTTCCGCTAATGGGGGTAGTGTCCCACAATTACCGAATGTTTTCTCAGAAAACCTGCAAATTGCTACCATATTTTTCGTATTTTCGTGTTGAAAAGCCCCAAGACTATGTCAAGTACGGTAGCTAGAAAAAAACGGATCTAAGAAAAGCGAAAAATTTTGCAAAAAAACAGAAACCGAGTGGATTCTGAATGGCCTATACAGTAGTTTCCGCGAAGGACAGTTGGAGATTGTTTGTAGTATTTGATAAACTTTGTCGTTTCGGACATTGTTAACTTGAAATGATAACCAATACATAATATAACAGAAATAATCACAAAACATTGGCGTCAAGTTAGTCAAGCGGCTGGCATTTTTAGCGTCGGTAGCTACTAGCACAAAATTTCAAAACTTGAAACTGCATAAAATACAGTATAGATAAAAAAATGTCCCATGGCCTTTTCGGCCTTCACTCAAACGTTTCGTTCTCAGTCACTTCTTTACCGATTTGGCTCAAATTTTCAGCAAAAATTAACAACATGGTTGGCTAAATATTCTGCAAGTGTGGTGCCAAAATTCCAACTCATGTTGAACGAGAGGGGGGAGGAGTGGTTGGAGAGTGACTGAGGGGAGGGGTGTGGGGTGGGATAGGACGCAGGCAGGGGAAGGGAAGAGGTGATTGGTCGGAAAGGAGAGATTGGGGGGGGGTGGGGGAGACGATGAGTAGTGGGGGTCGGATGGAACAGGGGGTTGGGGGAGGTGGATTTGAGGGGTTTGGATGTTTGCCGGGGAGTAGGTAGGGGAGCAAGAGTGGTTGGATGGGGAGGGGGTGGAGGGTGTGGTGGGAGGAAGTGGGGGATTGGGAATTGAGGGGAGGCGTGGTGGTAAGTGGGGAATTAAGAGTCGTTCTCTGGTCACATCGAGTTTCAGTATTCAGACCCAAAATTGAAACTTTGAGCTAGAGAGCTGTAAGTTGGCACACTAATACATACTTATGAGTTATCTTTCAGCTGCAAAGGATTAGTGGATCTGACGCTGCTGTCCTGAGATATAGCCTTCCGAAAATCGGTCCGCTTAACTATGGGACCAAAATTTCAAACTCGAATTGCTCGCTTCATACTCGGAATTTGGACCTAAAAATTGGGGGTTTTAGAGTACTTTTAGACTGCTTTAAGAAACTGTTGTCAAATTTTCGTTTTCAGAAAAAAAAATTTTTTTCGCCCCCTTTGCGCCCCCCTAGCTCGTCTGGAACCCCCCCCAACCCAGTTTTTTTTATTTCAGAAAAATGTTGCGCTACCAATTACCTACCGTTTGGTGTGAAGCATTGTTTGCCCAGACCCGTGGAGCGTGAGAAAATTGAGGTCAAACATGTCCCGGTCGCAAAATTTTCGCACTTTTCTTAGGTCAAATATTTCCAAGTCTTGGTTTTCCACCTACTAGTAGGAATTGGGACTTAAAAATTGGGGGTTTTAGAGTACTTTTAGACTGCTTTAAGAAACTTTTGTCAAATTTTCGTTTTCAGAAAAAAAAATATTTTTTCGCCCCCTTTGCGCCCCCTAGCTCGTCTGGAACCCCCAACCCAGTTTTTTTTATTTCACAAAAATGTTGCGCTACCAATTACCTACCGTTTGGTGTGAAGCATTGTTTGCCCAGACCCGTGGAGCGTGAGAAAATTGAGGTCAAACATGTCCCGGTCGCAAAATTTTCGCACTTTTCTTAGGTCAAATATTTCCAAGTCTTGGTTTTCCACCTACTAGTAGGAATTGGGACTTAAAAATTGGGGGTTTTAGAGTACTTTTAGACTGCTTTAAGAAACTTTTGTCAAATTTTCGTTTTCAGAAAAAAAAATATTTTTTCGCCCCCTTTGCGCCCCCCTAGCTCGTCTGGAACCCCCCAACCCAGTTTTTTTTATTTCAGAAAAATGTTGCGCTACCAATTACCTACTGTTTGGTGTGAAGCATTGTTTGCCCAGACCCGTGGAGCGTGAGAAAATTGAAGTCAAACATGTCCCGGTCGCAAAATTTTCGCACTTTTCTAAGGTCAAATATTTCCAAGTCCGGTTTTCCACCTACTAGTACGAATTCGGACCTAAAAATTGGGGATTTTAGAGTACTATTAGACTGCTTTAAGAAACTTTCGTCAAATTTTCGTTTTCAGAAAAAAAAATTTTTTTTCGCCCCTTTGCGCTCCCCTAGCTCGTTTGGAACCCCCCAACCCAGTTTTTTTTATTTCAGAAAAATGTTGCGCTATCAATTACCTACCCTTCGGTGTGAAGCATTGTTTGCCTAGACCCGTGGAGCGTGAGAAAATTGAGGTCAAACATGTCCCAGTCGCAAAATTTTGCGCACTTTTCTCAGGTCAAATATTTCCAAGTCCGGTTTTCTACCTACTAGTACGAATTGGGACTTAAAAATTGTGTGTTTTAGAGTACTTTTAGACTGCGTTAACAAACGTTTGTGAAATTTTCGTTTTCAGAAAAAAAAATTTTGGGGTTTGGGGGTTCCAGACGAGCTGGGGGCGCAAAAGCGGGCGAAAAAATTTTTTTTCTGAAAACGAAAATTTGACAAAAGTTTCTTAAAGCAGTCTAAAAGTACTCTAAAACCCCCAATTTTTAAGTCCCAATTCCTACTAGTAGGTGGAAAACCAAGACTTGGAAATATTTGACCTAAGAAAAGTGCGAAAATTTTGCGACCGGGACATGTTTGACCTCAATTTTCTCACGCTCCACGGGTCTGGGCAAACAATGCTTCACACCAAACGGTAGGTAATTGGTAGCGCAACATTTTTCTGAAATAAAAAAACTGGGTTGGGGGGTTCCAGACGAGCTAGGGGGCGCAAAGGGGGCGAAAAAAATTTTTTTTTCTGAAAACGAAAATTTGACAAAAGTTTCTTAAAGCAGTCTAAAAGTACTCTAAAACCCCCAATTTTTAAGTCCCAATTCCTACTAGTAGGTGGAAAACCAAGACTTGGAAATATTTGACCTGAGAAAAGTGCGAAAATTTTGCGACCGGGGCATGTTTGACCTCAGTTTTCTCACGCTCCACGGGTCTGAGCAAACAATGCTTCACACCAAACGGTAGGTAATTGATAGCGCAACATTTTTCTGAAATAAAAAAAACTGGGTTGGGGGGGTTCCAGACGAGCTAGGGGGCGCAAAGGGGGCGAAAAAAAATTTTTTTTCTGAAAACGAAAATTTGACAAAAGTTTCTTAAAGCAGTCTAAAAGTACTCTAAAACCCCCAATTTTTAGGTCCGAATTCCGAGTACGAAGCGAGAAATTCGAGTTTGAAGTTTTGGTCCCATAGTTAAGCGGACCGATTTTCGGAAGGCTATATCTCAGGACAGGAGCGTCAGATCCACTAATCCTTTGCAGCTGAAAGATAACTCATTAGTATGTATTAGTGTGCCAACTCGCAGCTCTCTAGCTCAAAATTTCAATTTTGGGTCTGAATAGGGCAAAGGGGCAAAACGCGATCTGACCAGAGAACGACTCTTAA
>JASANB010001293.1:0-14035 GCA_030248155.1 Sabatieria punctata
ATTTTGGTATAAGTTTTGAAACAGACCACCAAGTGCCCGTCTATAGGAGGGATTTCAACTTGGTAGCTAAACCTTAAGAATTACCTTCGTCTTTTTATAACTGTAAGTAGGGACATTTGATTTTCCGATCAGAAAAAAGGTGCTGATTGATGTTGGTGGTTTAACATGTAGTGGCGATGTGCGCAATGTAGCAGTGCGTTTGTGAGCTACTATTACCACCACTTGATCCTAAAGTTCACTGGTTTGAACTGCGCGCTTGGTCCGTAGGCAGGCCGCCAACCCATAGAGACGAGAATCGGAAGCAGGACATGGAGAAGACAACCCAGTCAGTGAATGCCTTTGCAAGAGCACCCAGTGCCCCAGCTTCATGGGCTCTGCAAGTGCAAGAAACACATTGTGAAGTCAGCTGCTGTGCTAGAGTTTCTCAATAAGCTCGTTCAGGGTGCTGACACACGCCAAATCCCTGAGCTTGCCCAAAAAATGTGTGTCTGTGGTCAGTTTGAAAGGCCTGAATGGCTCACTGAAAGAAAGATAAAGGGCTGGCTGGGAGCAATAAAGAGCAAGAAGTTGAGGAAGGAAAGGCTCAGTGCAATTGAAGAAAAAGATTTGTATGATGCTGCTGCAGGAGAAGATGCTGATGAGCGTGAAGCAATTCAGCTGACCTCAAAGAAATGGCTAAACAAGTTCTCGTTCTCCCCCATCCAGTTGAAGTCTTGGGCCAAGACATCTGCCATTTGGCCAAGAATAACGAGCTTGAAAGGGAGACCAAGGATTCTCTGATGAGCATTTGTGTGGCACTTCGGATTCCTTATCCAAAACAGCAGGGACAGAGACAGCTCTGGCTAACCTCGTACTACGACATGTGAGTATATTCAGTTTAAGATCTATTCAAGGTTGACTGAACCTGTGAAAAGAATGTGCTAGGTGCATAGCTATTACTCAGATGCGCTATTTAAAGAAGCTAAATCATTAAACGGTTACAACAAATCCGGCCAATCAGGTGACATTTAACACATAACACAACACAGAATTAACAGTTTGGTAATAATGTAGCTGTTTGTTTTTTCCCACAGTTTTCACAAACATAATTGCTACGTTATGCACTGCCACTACAAACTAAATCAAAAACATGAAAACCAAAATCGTCCCTACTTTCAATTATAAAAGTATTTATAATTCTTAAGTGGGGTTAGTTAGCGAGCTGATATTCCGCCTATAGATGGGCACAGTGGTCTGTTTTAATACTTATATCCAATATATAAATCTTTTCTGCTAGTCAAAAGTTACACAGCCAATTCATGCAAAAAAGCTGAAAAAACTTTTTTCCTTTTTGCAGTTTTCTACCCTTCACAGTGTCTGTCCCAAGCTGGAAGTAATTTTTATACGAAAGTTTCTCGATGAGGCGGTCGAATGATATATAAAACATTAAATTTCAAAATGCTGCCTGCTGTATGCGCCCGTTTGAAAAATTGTGCTCTGTTTCAAATTTTCAAATGCACCGCTTTATGCTAATTTTCGGCCGATTTAAAATCTGACGACTTGTAAAGAAAGGATATTTTCGGGGCTCTCTGATGAAGTATGACCGAGGTCTCTGTCCCTTAAAATGGTGGAGAACTGTTATCAAATCCAGTTTTTGTCATTTTTGAAATTCGGGTTTTGAAAAAAGTAGGGTTCAGGAAAATCGCCAATTGCACCCTTCCCAGTGGTCGGAGCGACCTGGGACTGCCACAATTCAATTTGATACAAAATTTTACATTAGAAAAAATGGCTTTAATCAAATTCAAAATTTGGTCTGTCAAGGTTGTAACGCTTCTGCAGACAACGACAATTAAACATTACAATGTGTATACTGCTGGTAGGTAGGTAGATAATCAACGCGATCGATCAACATAAGAACATGTTTAAGAACGCTGGCCGGCCAGAGACTGGTTTAGGTTTCGGCGCATTTTGCTTCTGTCTACTCACTGCCGAGCCCTACGCAGCCAGACTATGTGTGCCCGCGCCGACTGCATTAAGCCATCTTACTAATTCTGGTGGTGTTCCTCCCATTGCAGCCATTGGTATTGGTTGCAGTCTGGGATTGCTGTTTCGTTATAAACGAAGTTAACTCAGACACTCCACAAAAGAGGGAGGAGTCCGAATTTTTGGAAATGTATTACAAATGTGATTGCAACGGATATGGTGAAGAATAGGAAGAGGAGCCTCATATTGACTATTTGTTTGTCAGAATGATTAAAACATCCACACAATGGTACGGATTTAGCAACCCAGTAGTTCAATTTTCGCAACGATGCACCATTTCGAGAAAAGTGAAAAGTTTGGCTACTATGTCATGGGTGGTACTCAAGCTGAAAAAGCCATCTTACATGGGGAACATGACAACATTATCTCAATTATAAAGAACCAAATTAAATGGACTCGCAAGGTACAAGTGAAACTGAGCGATATGTTTTCGAATACCACAAGTTTCCCCATGGAGTTTTGTTTTTGAAGGCACCAGAAGGGGAAAGCAGCACTCATTCAAAAATTAACGGTGCAAACAATCAGAGAACATGGAGTTACAATTGATGTTCCAGATTTATGTTCCTGAACTAGCAAGTCCTCATCGAAGGCGGAACCTCGCTATAAGTGCGAGTTCACTATCGGAAAAGTAAAAAAAGAAAATCTCTTCATTGGAAGTAATGCCGAAGAAGTTATGGAGACTAACAAATTAGTTGAATTTCATAAATTAAGGAAGAATACTATGATGATCTTTGCTTACGCTTTTATGCCACTCGATTTAGTCACCTGTATTCTTAGGAAGATGGGCTGGAAGAACACATGCTACAGACCTGCAGAGAACGGGCAGATGACTGCCTGGCATCGGTTCCCTGTATTGGTAAGTTCCTCAATCAGTTGTTTCTCTGTTGTATTAATAAATAATTGCAGACGTGCAGAGGGTTTGCTCATGGGGTGGTTGTGTCCCGTTTGAATTTGGAAGTGAGGGTCGCGCATTCACCAAACATGGGAAAGAAAAGAATGTATAAAATGTAGCGACTATACCCGGCTGTACGTATCGACTTGAGTATATTACAAACAAACAATGCCCAATAACGTTCAAGGTACCATCATGACAATAGTTGTCTCTTGACTGGTCTGACACATGATTAAAGGTCAAGTCGTAAATGCATAACCAGCCCACTTCGAGTCAGCCACTCTGTATGGTGAAGGACTTCGTTGGGTCAATGGAGTTTTGGCACGGCTACTCTTGGGCACAGTGCTATCGCAGGTAAAAGTGTGGATGAAGCAAACGAGGGGTAGAAAATTAGATGGCTTATCAATAAATTTTAGGCGCTCTAACTATTGGTCTGTGACAGACAGAACGCCACAGAAGCTAACGTCAACTATTGGTGGTTGGTGGTCTCCGTTGCTGACTGCTTACCATACTCACTGCTGACGTGACCAAAAAAAAGATAGTATCAATGCTTCTAAGCAAGTCAATGGTTACGGCAACACTGTAATATCTTTTCTTCGCCAGACAATACACACCTGCAAATTGTGAGAGCGCTTTTCTCCTGTACATTGCTTATAAGGATGCTGAATCGAATACTGTGTCTGAAAAAAGGTACATGTGCTACTGGCATGTTCGGAAAAATGAGAATACAGTGTTTGCGTCGAATCTTCCTTCGGTCGCGGAAAATCTACAGCATCCAAATGTTGAAATCAGTGCAGACTACCGTTGTGTGAACTGAGGGTTTTAGAGTGGCTCGCAGAGGTCTTGAAGTTTGGCTGCTCAATTTGGGTGCCTTTTGACCTGCATAATCTCTCGCACATTCTTGATGAGCGCTGGGGTTGAGCAACTGCTGTCTGCGCTTCGACATTTGTCGCTTTGTTGATGACCGGACAGCTGCTGGGTGATATGCAATTGCCTGATAATATGTTCATTTCATACATGGAACTGTATAAGTAATACCTGTAAAATGCTTATGATCCGATCATAGTGGGCTCCTTCAAAATAATGTCAAGTCAAGTTTATTCGCATAACGCAATGTTTGCCAATTTTTTGCATTTTTCACTGCTTGTTGCATAACCTAAGCTTTCTTTGCGCGGCAGAATTGCAAACAGAACGAGACGCGAAGACTATAGAGGTAGGAACTATAACTATTACTATTAGCTATATTTTGATTGACTTTTTTTTGCATCAGTCTGATGAACGGTGAGGAAATGGCGAAAATTAGAACAAATCTTCATCTACCAATTTAGGCAAGCTTTTCATCTAAAGCCACATCCTCTAGTCACTATGTATAGTGTGCATATTTTAAGGCTTTAAATGCATGCCAATTAGCACAATGAATAATGTGAAATAACACAAAACATGATTAAAATTCTGAAAAGTCGAGCTACATCATCTTAAACTCATCAATCAGCACTGCAAAAGGATTCTAGTATAAAAAAAACTACTGTATATCAGGTAAATATTTTCAGACATATTTCTGAATTTTGAAGGTTTTACCGAGTTTACTGAATTGTTTACTGAGTACTTACCGGGTTTTCTTTGAAAAACCCAGTACGTACTCGTACTTACTGAATTTCAAAAAATCTGGATTTACTTACTGAATACTTACCGAGTATTAGAAATTTGAGCTAGGCACAACACTGCCCCAGTCCGGCCTACTAGGTATTGATTGGGTATACCGAACCCATACCGAAAAATGGGTAATTTTGGGAATACCTGCCCAATAAATACCTACCGATTCCAGGTATTTCAATAAATACCCATACCCGGTATACCGATTATTTTAGGAATACCCAGGTATTTGGGAATCGGGATTTTTTGTCCAGCTTACTGCTATTTTTATCGAAAATTCCTCATGACCACAATATTGTCTTTGGAATTTTGATTTTTTTTCCGCATGCAGAAACACTTTCTATTAAGATACTCCTTCCAAAATATCAAATTTCAAAAAATTTTTTTCTTTTTTTTTTAAAATTTTATTGTTAATATTGTCATTATTAGTATACAAAGTTCGAATTTTTAGGACGCACACAGTACAACAAACAATTAACACACAAGTTACGATAGGGTGGGACATCTTAAACTGAAATAACTGAAGCAACACTATCTGTCCGTCCATTTTTCGAATTCGTATGGCTCTTGTCTAACATTTCTTATGTTATTATCTTGCTTCTGGTCAAAAGCATATTTAGCAATACTAAGTTTTGCAGCCTATTTAATCAAAAGTTGCAGAAATGGCAGTAAAAAGAAATGTGATCATTTTTTCGGTTATTTCACTATTGAAATTACCAAATTTCACTTTTTTTGAAATTTCTCGGGAATGAGTCAAGCCTAGTGCACCAAACTTTAACACATAAAATTCCCCGAATTTTGGCACCTATGGTCCAAATTTCAGCCTATTTGGTCAAAATTTGCGGAAATGGCAGTAAAAAGAAATGTGATCATTTTTTTTGAGACACCCTGTATCTGCTGAAACCTCTGTGCCATTTGAATCCATATCTGAGAAACGATTGGGCATTCCAAAAGGGCGTGGGAGATATCATCCATATGTGAACCACAATGATAACATGAAGAATTTTGTTCAATTCTATACCTATGCAATAGTTTGCCTGTGACAAGTATTTGATGGATAACTTTAAACTGAAAAGCTCGAAGCTTAACTTCATCAGATAATCGTTGTGGTGATGGCCAAATCCTTAACCAGTCAGCATAAGTTAGATCTGGAAATTTTTGGCTCCATTTTTCTTGCCCGGTTGGGCTGAAACTGTGTGGTGGGCTGCATAGAGCGGTTTTGGAAGTGCCGTGCATTACAGACGTCTCTATTCATGTCCAGTAACTGGTAGCTCTGCCGTTGGATTCTGCCTGTTTTTTCTTGAACAGCCATTTCAAAAATTTTTAGTCCTCTGACCTACTGCCTATCCCAAACTTGCATTGTGATAAGAAAGCGTTCGTCTATTTTTTGCATGACTTTACACTGCTGCTTATTAATCAAGTTTCTATCTACTTGATGATGTACAATGTATGTACAGCACATTCTAATTAACAAAACAAAGCACTGTACACTAGCAGGCCTTAAAACTACAGTACAATGGAAGCATTTCTCTTAAGCCAAAATAATTGATGGAAACGATTTTTACTTCAGTAAAACTAAAAAAATTATTTCAAGAATTCCTAAAAACTGTAAATCCCATTGCTTTTGATGAATTTTCTAGCCTCTGACCTTGAAAATGATTAAATCCATGGCCTTGTAAAAGGGAAATTCAGTGTTTTGACCTTGTAAATCATTTTTTAGCAAATACCGAATAAACACCGGTATACCGGTATTTTTGCGAATACCTACCCATACTGAACCGTTTACTGGGTATGCCGAAAAATTCCCACCCATACCGAACCGATTCCTGAAAATCCCATACCCAAACAACAGTCGTCCCGCCAAAGCCCCTCATCAGGCCGTTCAGCCCCCTATCACCTTCGAAAACGTTGGCGAGTTTTATGGAAAATCCGCGATTTAACAGCGATTTTTGGCTTTTTTCGTAAAAAGGCATCCCGAGACGATTTCAGGCCCCTCCCTCCAGATTTCCGGCCCATGTGGTGTATGTAGGTAAATTTCGTTCCATTCCCTAAAGCCTAAGAATTTTAGTCTTAGACCTAAGCCGGAAACTAAGCCAAGCCTCAGTCTTTCGAGTCAAGCCAAACCTAGCGCTATTTTCTATGGATGGGATCAAACTTTAGATTCCTATAAGACTATGACATCATACTGTATGTATTTTCCTCTTTGGTTGACCATTGAAATCATATTTGTTGAAAACGGTTAGAAAAAAAATGATTGTTTGACCAAAAACGTGTATAAAATCGCATTTATTATAATTTTTCTCATGGAGAATAAATAATGATGTCAATTTTTTTGTGAAAGAGGGAAAAACCTGTTTTCAAACAGAAACACATTCACGAGTTTTCTAAAAACTGGGAAAAAGCGACATCTGAGATGGAAATGATGAATTACACTAACACTACATTTTATACTACAAAATCTAAAATTATACTACATACTACAGCCGATTTTTCGATACTTCTCGACGGTCAATTATACTACAAGTAGTATTATTGTATACTATACCTGGCAACACTGCAGACAAGCGCTGGTCAAAACTGGCTCCGTTAAAAATCGAACAGGCAATGGCAGCCAACCGTTCTCCTCACATCCAGGCGGAGTCGACCCAAACTGACTTTTTTGTTTTTGGTTCCATTCGTAGTATCACTTTGTTCACTAGCTTTTTAAGAAAGCTAGCTTGCCCCAGAAAGCAGCAAAACGCACCCCCTTTAATGTTATGCTGGTTGCATCATGCGCCAACGCAAATGTTAGAGCCAGCAAATCGGGCAACTCACTGAGGTATCTGTGCACACGGTCCACAAAAACAGTGTCTTTCCTTTGATGCCATATCCTACATGGTCAAGTTGTAAACATTCAGCTTTCGCTTGTTCCCTGCACTGCCTTCTCTGGCGTTCCGTCCACTGGATTTGGTACAACTCCTAAAACTTGACGGTTAGCACATTCTCAAAGTACATGCGACCGGTGTCTTCTTCAGATAGTGGACCTCAACGTTGGCATCGATTCAATGAACGGTCAGATGTCTGTCTGCATGTGGTGTTTTGTCTGAGCAGATGGCTTCTGTTGATCTAGTCCAATCCGTCCACTGCAGTTCTTAAAACAGCAGTCTGGCAGTACGTTTGCTTCTTTAGTCAGGAAAACTCTGTCAGGGTTGCTGCCAGATGGTGCTTCTGACCAGTTTGCACCAGTCGCTTCTTAACGTTCTTAGCAGGTCTTCCTTTCTTGAGAACTGGCGCAAAGGACGGTCCTAAACGTCTAAACAGCACTATACGGTTCCCATATTTAAGACGATTTCAGCCCCTTCCAGATACTGTTGTTTGTGTATACACATACACATTTACCATACACAAAAATACACATTGTTTTTTGAATGTGTATACACATACACATACACATTGAAAATTCAGATACACATTACCATACCCAAACACTACTCGAAATGTGTATTTTTGTGCATGTGTATTTTATCAGGAAAAGTTGATAAAGTTTCGAACAGAATCGTAAAATTTCGATGTTTTTGCTGCAGTAATAAACGGTAGAGATCCTGATAAAGCCTTCAAATTGCCTAAGTAACTCGATTTCAAAGCTATCCAAGGTTTAAAGCAACAGACATTGAGAGATTTGATTTTCTTAGCATTTCTGGCTCAAAATCTACCAAAAAATTTGCATTTTCAGTACAATACACATACACAAATATACACAAAAATACACATTGTTTTGTTGAATGTGTATACACAAATTACCATACACATTTGAAGGTAAATGTGTATACACATACACAAACGGAAAACCCAATACCAAACAACGGTACTTCCAGATTTTCAGGGTACTCAAACACCAGAGTCCGGAACCCCAATCCATTGCTCTTGACCGAGAGCTCCCACCACCGGCCACTGATCTTCTTCTCCCCTACTACCGATGCAGAGGCTGTCAGTGAAGAGGAGTCGCCCTCCTCCACCGGCTCCTCCAGTGACTATGAAACCCGTTTTCACTATCAGGGTGGGCACGCCGCCAACACCCGTGCTGTCGCCCGGCGGCATTTGAACTGATCTGTTTTTTCGGTTTCTAATCTTTTACTCACTCTCTGTGTACATACATACTTTGGATGGTCTCTTTTCTTACGGGTCTGTGTTACGCTATTATCTGTTCTCTTTATGGTATCTGGGTTACCATTGGTCAGAAAGCTTTCTAGACTAGAGTAATGTAAAATGGTGGTACTACTGGTGTGGTCTTCTGTGTTGTCGTTTACTATTGCATAGTGCCACCGCGGCAGCAGTAACCCTTCCAGTTTTTCGTTAATCCGCTTGTGTAGGGAGGGAGAGCCACTTAGCTTAGGATTGAGTTTGGTGTTTTATACCGAGGAGTGTGGTGAATTAATGCAGGCAAATGTAGCTAGGATTGTTTTTAGGTGAGTTTCTGTTGCTGGAAAATAAATAACTTGTGTTGTGTTTGTCACCGCTAGTGTCCCAGCCGGATTCGCCTTGGGGCTACGGATAGTTGCGGCGTTTTATGACCGGCCAGAGGGACTAGTGGGTCACTGTCTATTGATGAGTAGTCAGACAGTGACATTTGAAGCAGTATCCGGTATCCGTATTTTTCTTTGCTGTTGCACCTCTAATCCCGAACAGAAATTCATGTGTTTAATGATAATAATTAATTATAAATGGCCATAGTAAAGCCGTGAACATAACAGAAGTTAGCCGACTAAGCTGTGGCCACTATTGTGATAGCATCTACAAAGTGTAACATCGTTATGTAAACACCATTATAAAATAATCAACGCCACTACAATCGTAGTTACAGGAAATGTTCGATATCTATTGCCACTGCATTAGCTGCCGTGTTTGCAAGCGTACATATGTTACTGTCAAGATTCTGGCATAAAAGGAGGCGCCTGTTAGGCTCGGTTCCCACATGTGTCAAATAAGAAATAGCCGCCTTATCCCATACGCGTTCACACTTGTGCAATAAGGAATAGCGCTGGATTAAGAAGATTTGATTATTGTTCAACTATCAGTCTCTGGAAAAAGCGTCTCTGTTGTTTATGGCATTTCAAATCAATGTAAATTTGTGTGGCAGAGCTTACCGAAGGCACCGTAAATTTTGACGTTTTCTTGCTTAGTTGGAAGCAAAGCTAAAGGTGTTAGCCGCCAAATTCAGACCTATTTTCAATATACTTAATGTACTTAATTAAATTAACTGTGGTAACCAAAAAAGGTGTACCTATCTACCCTACACTTACTTTACTTGGATACCTTACTGTTTTCAATACATGTAGCTCATAATAACATTATAATTAACTCATAAGCTCATATTCATGTAGCCCATTCCCAAAAGATATGGCCCGTGGCCCAGCAATTATGCCTAAGTTGTAAACAGCCCGGTCCAACCTTTTCCGGCGCCAGCCAACTGAGACCGGCCAACTCTATATTCCCCTAAGCGATCAACGAAATGTTGACCAGTCAGAAAGCAGAGAAATAAAAAGCAGTGAAGCACGCTCATAGGTACTAATAATCGGCTGAACACGATTCTCAAACCTCTTCGGTCCAGCTTATTATAATTGATTGCTAGCAGCTAAAGATTGAAAAACACTTACCTCAACAGTTCCTGAGTTTTAAGGCGAAAGCAGAGGTTGGGTCGAAAAAGTGACCCTCTCAAAAACGGCCGGGAAGGTGATAAAATGTCTTTTTAGGTCAACTTAAACCAAAATACAAAATTTTAGCCAAATCGGAGGGCAAAGTGCCCACTCTCCTCCTGTTTGGAGGGGTACACTAGTCAGCACTCTCCAGTCTCCACCACACACACACACACTACACCCAATGGGTGATGGCACAATGGTCCACGTCCGTTTCCGGCCACCACAGAGAGACACAGTCTCTGCGGTGATCCCATCGCCATAGGGATCGCCTCTGGTAGCTCAGTGCCAAGAGCCGCAGATTTGTTTTTGTTATCAATTTATTCTCCAACACAGCTACTTTACAACTTATAGTGTTAACACACACACGCACATGCACATTAAAGAACACACCCTCTTCAATATGTCCATAACACACACTCTTACAAGAAATTCATCTACTACACAGAACATTATCCAGAACAACATCAATAACAACATAATAACAGCTATATGTACAACAGTGTCATGCAGAGTCACTCTGGCACACAGGCTGGGCATGTTGGCTGCTCTGACCACTGGTAGGTCGCGCCATAGTCTCGGAGAAGCTGCACTCCAGCAGCGATTGCCTGCGTGGCCTTGAAGACAATGGTTTTGTTTGTTTGTTTGTTTATGAGTTCCACTGTCCTTTCGGACAGCTCAGGACACCCCTCGCTCTTTTCAGAGCCCTTCAATGGGGTAGCCCTGTCTACAAACAACCCTCCCCTTTGCTGCCATTGGGTGCAACGGCAGCGCCGGTTCGGTTCCCAGTTACCTACTGTGTTGGCTGTGTGGGGTCCTCTGACAGGTACACTTTTGATGCAGCCACGTTCACACACTGTCAGTGTGGGGTGTGGTTGATGAGATGGCCTAGGCCATCCTCTGGCTTACAGTTGTGTGCCAACAGCATGTGGTTCTAGAACATTGAAGAATCAGATTGCTGTGCTAAAGTGAACACAGGGGTTCAAGTAGCCGGGTCAGCTCCTGTGCATACATCTTTACATTTTCTCTGAAGCCAGGGTAGTCCTGTGGGTCGGCAGCTCTGAGCAAGCTATCATAATCCACAGTGGTGCTGATTGTCCCTGGGTAGTGACAGAGCACCATGTTTGGCTTGATGGCAGAGGTAGCGAAGACGCCAATGCCAGACTTGCCACCCAATGTCTCTTTGGCCTGTACACTCACTTGTCATGTTGTTGGTGTATGTATTGTCACACTTACCTCCCCAGACTTAAACAGTGCCGGATCTCGCACCATCTCTGCCAGCCTTTGCACCTTCACTGGGCTATGTATATCCCATTGGAGGTTGCACTTTCGTACAGCCTCTACAGTGGTGGGTGAGGGAGACCGCTCCAGCTCCTCCTTCCTACTGCGCGCCACTAAAATCCATGATTTGCATGCCCCTTTTTTCAGTTCATATGGAACAGGCAGAACTAACCAGGCCTGCAGTGTTTCTGCAGCGGCAGCAGCAGTGGGTGGTGACAGTGGCGGCAGCTCAGCTCAGCATCTGCAGCCTCCACCTCTTCCTCCTCCTCCTCCTCCACCACAACAATGACATGCACGGCTTCGGGTTGCACCTTTTTGGCAAGGGCTAGAAGCCTGTGCTTGACAGACTTGCCCTGGCTCTCCCAAAACTGTCCCCCGATCACAGCACATGCTTGACTGATTCCAGTCTGATTACGCTGTGCTGCTGCAGCAGCATCTCTTGCAAACTTGGCATACAGTGCCTCTCTGAACTTGTCCCTTGTGTACTTCAGTACCTGAAATACCAACAGTTTAGTCCATGAGTAAGAAAGTAACTTGATTGCTTTGGAGTTTGGTGCACTAGAGAAGTAGCCTTTTAAAATGTTGTTTGGTGGCAGAGCTTCTGCCCAGTTGGTGCCATAGTCAGCCAAGTATCGATCATGATCAAACACTGGTTCAACATGCAGCTCCGGCACAGGCTCAGCCTGTGGCTCCAGCATTGGCACCTGCTCAAGCTCAGCCTCATTGGCCTCTGGAATGGCTGCTGGTTACTCGACATCTGGCTCACCAACTGCTTCCTCCTCCTCCAGCTCCTCATGCACCTCCTGTTCTCCAGCATCCGGCTCAGCATCTTCAACTGAATTGCAAGCGCAACTGTCACCTAACTACTGCTATGCTAGACTACTGTATACCTGCTGCAGCCACTTGATCAGCAGCTATGTCCTCCTCCTCTACCAGCGGCTCCTCTGCTATCTCCACCACTAGTGCGCGCACAATGTTTGATGATCGGACTGCTTTGTCAAGCAGGTGTCTGCTATACCTGAAACAAAAGCAGACAGTGAGGAATGCAAGCATTAGGTATACCGGTTCTCAACCACTCGCGTCGAGTGGCTTAGGAATTCTGCCACCTGCTGGCGCTTGTGTTGCGAAACGTTTGACTTTGGGGGGTCTGGCGCCGGCCGGGGGGGGTCTGAGCCAAAATTTTGGGAGGGGGGTAGGGCACTAAAAAACGCTCAAAAATCGAAAAAATCGCAATATTTGGGCTAAAAGTCGCCAAAAATCGCTAATTTGGGCTGAAATACAGCTAAAAAGTGCTGTTTTGCAGGCGATTTTGGCAATTTTTGTGTCTGAAATTGTAAAAAATTGCAAAAAAATTGCTCAAAAATTTATTTGCCAGAAAAATCGGAGGGGGGTCGGCGAAATTGTCTCGGGGGGGGGGGGGGGGTCCCCAACTGGGGGGGGGCTTACCTAAGTCGGGTGGAAGGCAGACTCCCCCAGACCCCCTGTTACATGTATGCTCAGAACCATAGATCCATGCCTGCCACCGGCTCAGCTGTTGAGGGATGTTGTGCACTGCTAACCCTCTCAGGTTTCGCAGCCACCGGCCCTTACCTTATCCCCTGGTTGTGTCACAAGCGGCCGGGAAGTACTGCTCATAGGCATCAAAGAGCCAGCACTCATCCTTGAGAATGGTGAAGTAGGCTGGCCGGTCGTTCTCAGGACGGGACGTTTTGTGCTCAAACACATAGACAACACGCACATCGTTGTGTGTATTTATGACACCGGCTGCCATCTCTGTGCATGTTATGTTGCCCATCACTGAAGGCCTCTGAGCCTGTTCCAGGCAGACTAGTGCGCAAATCCGCCCAGCGAGGAAGTGGAACATCTTCCTGATCATGCTGTTCTCCTGGGTGTTGGCTTGAAAATCGGCCGGTGACTGGGCAAGTGCGGTCAGTCTAAAAAGCACACAAGTTGGGCAACAGGCAAGCTGAAGGAGTCAGCTGCAGAAAACAAATCAGTGTGGACTACCGTTGTGTGAACTGCAGGTCTTGGAGTCGCTCGCGGAGGTCTTCAAGTTTGGCTACACAGTTTGGGTGCCTCTTGAACTGCATAATCTCTTGCACGCTCTTGATAAGTGCCGGGTTGAGCAACTGCCGCCTGCGCTTTGACATTTGGCGCTTTGACGAGGACCGGACCGCTGCTGCATGATACGCAGTTGCCTGACAATAATGCTGTTCATGCATGGAGCTGTGTTTAAGTACTACCTGAAGAATGCTCGTTATGATCCGGTCATACCGGGCTCCTCCAAAGTAATGGTGTTGCAGCCAGCTGTAGAAGTGCTTGACGCTGTCAGCTCGGCTGTCCTCCAGTTTCTTAGGAGCGACAGACTTAATTTGCATACTATGTAAAGAGAAAAATATCACGTACATACGCACCAAATAATATACAATTACAATTTATATCACCAACCTGGAGCAATACGTAACCCCTTTTTTTGTTCATGAATAGTTACGTATTGCTCACGATGAAACAGCCA
>JASANB010001295.1:0-26314 GCA_030248155.1 Sabatieria punctata
CTGAGGAGGAAATTTCAAAATGTCTTGAATACGATTTGTAGAGCGGACTGAGAGCTTTCGATCGCTATAGGGCATGGCCTCCCAGCTTAAAATTTTCTTCTGAGGTCTTTTGCATTTTTGCATGTTGTCTGGTTTTTATCATCGATTTTACTCGGTTTTCAGCACATATCTCTTTTGCATGAGTACATAGGGCAATGGATGTGCCACCAAACGATGGCCCACATCAGTGCGCATTCAGCGGCATGCAACACGACAGGCTGCGATCGCTGTTTGGGGTGCGCCTGGCCGAAATGTTCCGGCCATCTGGATTTTCAACTACTTCTTGGCAGTTTTTCTGGTAAGCTGAACTAATAATTGAACACTGCACTTCGATTTACCCATAGAATGATTGATTGAATGCTAAGGATTCCTACAGTAATACAGTATGTGTGTCCTACAGTATACAGACACCTTTGAATCCCTTGTCTAATGAGCATATGAAGGTAGTGGTGACTTGTTTGATCTGCAAATGCGTGCTATGCAACTCAACCCTATGCTAGCCAGTTTACTGGAACAAACTAGTAACAAATCCGGCAATGAACAATTGCAGACTAACACTGAAATATGTATGATAGGACTGTTCTGTTTCTGAAGCAACAGGCGGATGATATTTCAAAATTACCCACCAATCAGAAGGATTCTGCAATAATTACACTTCCTATTGGCCACATTTTCAAATTTTCTATTTAGTTCTCCAAAATTCGCGCATTTCCGCAGTGTTCGCGGTGACTATTTTGAGACCAGGACAGCATATCGGGGGAAAAGTGAGTGAAACAGCTACGAAACGGAACGATAATCAGATTTTCGGAATCCGTCGCATCCAATCTATCATTCTATGGGTAAATCAAAGTGCAGTGTTCAATTATTAGTTCAGCTTACAAGAAAAACTGCCAAGAAGTAGTCAAAAAATCCAGACCAGCGGAACATTTCGGTCAGGCGCACCTCACACAGTGATCGCAGCCTGTCGTGTTGCATACCGCCGAATCTGCACTGATGTGGGCCATCGTTTGGTGGCACACCCATTGCCCTACGTGCTCATACAAAAGAGATATGTGCTGAAACCCAGTAAAATCGATTATAAAAACCGGACAAAATGCAAAAATGCAAAAGACCTCAGAAGAAAATTTTACGCTGGGAGGCCATGCCCTATAGCCATCGAAAGCTCTCAGTCCGCTCTACAAATCGTATTCAAGACATTTTGAAATTTCCTCCTCAGTTCTCCAAAATTCGCGCATTTCCACAGTGTTCATGGTGACTATTTTGAGACCAGGGCAGCATATCCGGGGGAAAAGTGCGTGAAACAGCTATGAAACGGAATTATAATCACATTTTCGGAATCCTTAGCATTCAATCAATCATTCTATGGGTAAATCGAAGTGCAGTGTTCAACTATTAGTTCAGCTTACCAGAAAAACTGCCAAGAAGTAGTTGAAAATCCAGATGGCCGGAACATTTCGGCCAGGCGCACCCCAAACAGCGATCGCAGCCTGTCGTGTTGCATGCCGCTGAATGCGCACTGATGTGGGCCATCGTTTGGTGGCACATCCATTGCCCTATGTACTCATGCAAAAGAGATATGTGCTGAAAACCGAGTAAAATCGATGATAAAAACCAGACAAAATGCAAAAATGCAAAAGACCTCAGAAGAAAATTTTACGCTGGGAGGCCATGCCCTATAGCGATCGAAAGCTCTCAGTCCGCTCTACAAATCGTATTCAAGACATTTTGAAATTTCCTCCTCAGTTCTCCAAAATTCGCGCATTTCCACAGTGTTCATGGCGACTATTTTGAGTCCAGGGCAGCATATTGGAGGAAAAGTGCGTGAAACAGCTATGAAACGGAATGATAATCACATTTTCGGAATCCTTAGCATTCAATCAATCATTCTATGGGTAAATCGAAGTGCAGTGTTCAATTATTAGTTCAGCTTACCAGAAAAACTGCCAAGAAGTAGTCGAAAAATCCAGATGGCCGGAACATTTCGGCCAGGCGCACCCCAAACAGTGATCGCAGCCTGTCGTGTTGCATGCCGCCGAATGCGCACTGATGTGGGCCATCGTTTGGTGGCACACCCATTGCCCTACCTGCTCACACAAAAGAGTAATGTTGCGAAAACCCAGTAAAATTGATGATAAAAATCGGACAAAATGCAAAAATGCAAAAGACCTCAGAAGAAAATTTTATGCTGGGAGGTCATGCACTATACCGATCGAAAGCTCTCAGGCCGCTCTACAAATCGTATTCAAGACATGTTGAAATTTCCTCCTCAGTTCTTCGAAATTTGCATGTTTTTCTGGAGCTAAAATTTAGGGTTGCTGACCAATGCACAGTTGGTTGGCAAAAAGAGGCATAAAACAGGTACGAAACGGAAATGTGAGTACAGTTTCGGAATCCTGAGATTGTTAGCTATCGTTTGGTGGGTTAGCCGCCGCGTTTAGAGCAAGTATATTGGCGACAGGCGTCAAAACCTGTCGAAAAATCAGTCAGAAAATGCACCATTTTCGACCTAATTTTTAAATGGTCACCGTTCTGGTGTGTGAGCCCGCAGAACAATGCGGCTTACACGGCTGGATTGCCCACGCAATTATCTGCGCAATGAGCCATTAGCTGGGCCTCTAGCTTGAAGGGCGCCAGAACGGTGCGCACGTTTCTCAGGTGTTGCATCGGCACTGCTTTTGCAAGGCAGGAAAATTTGAATTTCGCGCCAACCAGTAGACATAGAAAGGCATGAGTTATTGTGTTTGAAAGCTCGCCGCAAACTACGTCGAATGGTGGGAGGCCCATTTCTGTGCCAATTTTCTTTCAGAAGTTATAAGCGCTTGACGAAGTGGCGCCCATCATATTTTGGAAAAGTGCGTCGTGCGACCCCCCCCCTGGTCAGAACCGACTGCTATTTGCATTGAAAAGAATGACAAATTACTGTTTCGTATTATGCAATCCTATTTCCGTATGTCAGTTATTTTTTCAGTATTCTCTTTTCACTACCATTCAAATGCGTTTTGATTTTCCACCCAACTTTTGTTTGACCTTACCTGATTACGACCAAAACGTTCGGTCGGGCTCGGGCTGTATGGCCATAAGCGTCGGCTTGCCAAAAGCTATGTAATAACAATTCAAATGCAAATAGTTTGGCGCAGGGGCTAGCACGAAGATGTAGCTGGCCGGTAGCAAATCCAAGTACGTAATACTTTAAACTGTATACCTGTCTTAGCATCTAAAAATATCGAGAGCAAACCAAATAAATAAACTTTACTTGGCGCGTAGGTAGTAGTAGGTACATGGACACACGGCATACCGTATCTCAGGTTTAGTTGGTTCAGCCATGCACACACAGTAAGAAAAGTTAAATCACTGCCGGACACGTTTGTTTGGCTCGCAGAGAAGCGGTCGGGGCATCGAAAAACAAAACTCAACAGAAACGAGAAGAACAAAAATATGGTGGTTAAAATTGTGGCACGACTACAACTCAGCACAATCTGGAGAGAGAGAAAGAGAGAAACAGCAGAAGGAACATTTGCTTTCTTTCTATAACAACTTTCCCATCCAGTCCATCAACACGACCTTTATTTACTTTATCTCACACAGCTAACGATCCATCGATCGACCGGGCCGCGGCGATTGGTCGCCGGCTCTAGCACCGCCTCCTGCCCCAATGGCACCCAGCGGCGGGGTCTACTTAGTGCATTAATTATGGACCAGTTTCTTCTTAAAGAGACCCCACGACACAACCAGTAAAATAGAATAATAATAATAATAATAACAATTATAATTATAATACGTACACCACCAAGCGGTACTGAACGGAGAAAAAAAGAAAAGAAATCAATGAAAAGCTCTCTCTGCCAATTACCGTAGAACAATAACAAGGAGAACACAGCAGAACCGACCAGTGTTTTACGGTTACAGTGCGGTACCGGAATCTTACGAACAACCGAGCTAGTTATTATTGTAATTATTACGGACTGCCTGCATGGTTTGTCAGTGCGGCGGCGGCGGCGGAGGGTAATATAAAAGTGCCCACACCTAACCTTTTGAACAGAAAGAGAAAGTCACAGGATATCAAAGGAATGCGCAGTCAACCAAAGTCAACAACAGCCGCCCGACTTCTTCTCGGGCACCGGCTGTCCTAGTGGCACTCCTCTGTTGGGACCGCCGACCGGCGCTACCGGACCCATTCGGTTCTTGATCTCTGCCGCCATGGTCAGAAATGCCTGCTCTACGTTGGTCGCGTTCTTCGCTGACGTCTCCAGAAACGGAATCCCCAGCTGGTCTGCGTAATCCTGAACTCTCACAATCTATGCACATTTAAGCCAAAATCACATCTAGAGAAGACTCGATTTTAAGAACCGGTTTTCTTGTTAATTTTTTGTTTTGCTCTAAACCCTAATTAAAGTTAATGTTCAGAGTTTCTTGAAACTTGATTTATTATGGTGCCTATGAAACTCGAAGTAGCGTTCCAAAACCTTTTTAGAGTTTACACAGGGTGCCAAACAATGAAAGTCCCAAAACCCCAGTCAATTAAACTAAACATGATCTGATAAATAGTAAAAGTACCAACCGATAAGTAGGACATTTTATTATAGGTTCATACTCACAAGCTCGATACTGAGTGTTCTCTCTGTTGACGTCACGAACAGCTTGAAGATGAGCAAATTAGAAAGACAAAAGTGACTTCTCATCTTCAAACTGATCTTGATGCCAATTGAGGGAACGCTCAGTACCGACCTTGCGAACATAAACTCACAACAAAATGTCCTACTTATTGGTATTTTTTCTTGATTCCAATAATGCTTAGGGAACTATCTTTGTCTGGCACCCTGTACAATTGAAGGAGACGTATGCATGTACATGTGTCAGGGGCCAGGTAATCGTTTGCACAAACCTTGCAGAAACAATAGGCAGTAAGCTAGTTATTGAAGAGAGAGAGAGAGAAGGCGTACCTTAGCAGTCTGAAATTCGACAGCCCGTTTGGCAGTCAGATCAGATTTGTTGCCCACCAATAACTTGTTGACATTCTCGCACGCGTACCGATCAATCTCTTGCAACCACTGCTTGACGTTGTTGAACGATTCCTTAAACCGGTTGTCTTTACTCACTGACAGTGACACCATGTTAGTTATTACTGCAGACTCACCGACTGCACAATGCTTAGTTTGCAAGATAAATAACACCCACAATGCTCAACTCGGCAACATAATCACGGACACCTTTCCGCATTCGCGGACGCGTTTCCGCGGTAAAAAGTTCACTGCTTACCACAGCAGCATGTTATTTCAACCGCTTCTGCAAGCTCCTTTCACATAATAAATACGTTCCTTTCTCGGAAAATCAGTGAGCTGGAAATAGTCCGGTAATTTCTGGAAAATTTCTCCAGTGTCAGAACTGCCAGAATAACCGTATCACCTATCTTTCCCCTCGTATGTATCATACACGCATCGGTGAGTCTGCCAACCCCCGCAGAGACGATTTTTCCGACCCCCCCCCGATTTTTCTGCTAAGTAGCGCGGATGTCTCCGCAATTATGTTGCAGCGCACTGTCGAGACACGGACTGTCAAAGGAATATGCAAACAGAAAGACTGAAACAAACAAAAGTACCTGATCTGTGATGTCATAAACAACAATGATTCCGTGAGCCCCGCGATAGTAACTGGAAGTGATGGTGCGAAATCTTTCTTGACCCGCCGTGTCCCACTGAAAAGCTAGTCATTTTCTCTGGCATCGATTAGATCAATGCAAACGTACAATCTGCAGCTTTATCGTTTTGCCATCCAGCTCTATGGTACGGATTTTCTGAAACAATCTTACACCTTCACATCTTAATCTAGAAGTAATTGTACAGTACACCGAAGGGGAAGGAGTTTGAACCTCTAGGACCAAATTCAGGGGGAGAGTACAAAAAACTCTAAAAAGGAAACTATTTGACTAAAAGTCGCTCACAGTGCGGAATTTTGGCTCAAATAGAGCTAAAATTTGTTGTCTTACTAGCGATTTTCGCTAGGAATTGTACAAAATTGGCCTAAGAGTTACTTCCCAAAAGCACAGGGGGTAGAATAAGCGTCTCTACGGGTTGACCCTTGCTGGTGGCGCGGGCAAACCCCCAGCCCCTGTTAAATGGATCTTATCTTAGTATACAAACTCTAACTCTATCTAATAAAGAGTACGAAATATGAGCACTTGACTGAGTGAGCGACAACCAATTTAGGTCAGAAGGGAGTTAAACGGGAACTAAAACTCACAAAATCAACTCCAATTGTGCTGATGTAGCTTTCTGTATATGTGTCGTCCTGAAAAGACAAACTAAACGATAAAACGCACACAATCAATAAAGACAACCGAACTACAAGGTGATTCGCATATCCCTTGGGACTTCGCAAGCTCAGAAGTTTTTTGTTTGAGAACGGCTGATTTTTGGTTATGATACGTGGATATACCTCGCATTTTTCTGATTCAAATTTCAACAAATTCCACGCACTAAAATAGTTATAAACTTCAACGTGACCACCACTAATTTTAATCACTTTCTGCAGGCGCTGATGCGGTGTGGTACCCTAGCAGTGTTTTTGACATTTCAGCCGCGATTTCTCAAAAAAATCATGGTTGATTGTCTGCTTCAGCTCCGGAATGTCCACTTAATCTCCACAGACTTTGCACTTGACAAATTTCTACATAAAGAAATCGCAATGGGTGTGGCGGCCATGGCATGTTTGGAGATGCTTGGCCCGTTCAGCGCTCTGGACACTTCTCATTCAACCAGGCGCATACTGTCAGTCCCCAATGGGCGGCGCTCCAACTGGCATGAAAACCAGCTCATTCTGCATCCCCTCTCCACCATAGCTGGCCACAAATCGTCCTTGAGCATTATTACTTCCACTGCCACTAATCGATCTGAGTGTGGTTGATTGAAGTTGCAGGCTAGGTGACACGCTGCGTACTACTTGTTCTCGCTAGGGATGACGCGGTTGTAGAAGGAAATGACAGTAAAGTTAAATTATCACCAATAAGATAGGCGAATATTATAAATCCTACAACACAACACACAACAGATCTTAATCGCACGCAGCAGCACAAAGACAATACAAAACAGAGGAGTACCACAACTACTTAGCGCTCACTGTTCACAGTAACATCAAACAAGAAAGCCACGTCCAAGTGCATAACTAACTAGTGATGTAGTGTGTGCAATTTGTTGAAATTTAAAATGCCAAGTATGTCCACGTATCATATCCAAAAAACAGCCGATTTGGTCTTCAAACAAAAAAGTTCTGCGCTTGCGAAATCCCCACGGGATATGTGAATCACCCTGTAAAATACCACCTCTAATAACAAAATTACAAAATTTATGAAAGCTGAATGAGAATCGTCCGTTTAACCATCCTTTCCTAATATGTACGTACCAACATTTTTGACAACAAATCCTAACAATTTCAGTATGAACTACGTAAGTGCATCGGTAGTATCTAGAAAATCACTGTAGAAAGAGGGTACAAACGAAATTGCATGAGAAAGCTGCAACATACATGCAACAGGTCACCCACGATGGGGAGGGGGTTGAAGGTTTGAGACCAAATTCTAGCGGAGGGATTGGGTACTAAAACACGCTCGAAAAATCGCAAAAATAGCAGTTTTGGGGAACAATCGACAAAAATCGCTGATTTTTACTCAACTACAGCTAAAAAGTTCAGCTCTTTTTAAGGCGATGTTAGCAATTTTAATGCCTGAAATTCTAAAAACTTGCAAAAATTAAATTACTTGCCAGAAATATCGGAGGGGGATGGAAAAAACGGCTCGAGGGTAGGGGTCCCCGATGTGGGGGTTCGCCTAGTCGGGTAGGACAGGCCCACCGGACCCCCTGTTACATGTATGGGGATCAGATGTTTATGGCTACAATTTTAACAAAAAATCCTTCAAACTATTTCCCCAAAACCTTCAAATTTCAACTTAATCTGATTTAGTCGCTTCAATCGAATCCTATTCTATTTTCTAAATGAGCCATACTTCTTGAAAAACACTGTCGGCCTATTTATTGGTAAATCCTAAAAATGTAGAATCAAAATCTATTTTGCTACTTAGTGCTAAATCTGACTCTTACCAAAAGCTGGATGATGAGAAGAATAAGATTTACTGGTTGGTTAGCTTTAAGCGTACTGTGAACACGTCCCTTCTTTAAACAAAAGAGTTTCGTCACCAACTATCTTGATGATATTGGTACTCTAATAACTAGACAATCAATCCTAATATTATCCTTTTTTTATTAATAATGAAGAGAAACTTACAGCAAATCTGAGCAAAAGACAAGACTTGCCAACTCCGGAGTCACCGATCAACAGCAACTTGAACAAATAATCACTAAACAACAACATCGATTAACAACCACTTGACTTATTAACGACCGCACTTAAATAAAAAGTAAAAAAGGCACAAAAAAGGAAGCAACTCACTATTCAGGGTTCATGGTAGAGGCCATACACTGGAGTTTCAGTTGAAAGTGGACTAATTAAGTGTACCTAATTAAAGGAAGGCGCGCTTCGAAATCACAAAACAGACGGCCGCTATCACGAGACAATGACAATTCTTCGCCTTATTTCCAACTCACACAATTCTCTGATTCACGCTCCACACCGCCCCACCGTCTCTCGGCCGTATTCTACAACACGCACAACCATTCTCTGCACGCACCGCTTTACCGCACTCCTTATCACTGCACTTTACTGGAAGACGCAACGACGCTTCTCTAACAAAACAACACTGCTATATAGGTTTAGCCGACATTCTTGCTTGGCCGACAGAAATTGCTGGAAGAAAGAAACCGTGCAACTCTGCTGGGACAGAAACAATTCACTCGCACGTGATACTAAATCCAAAGCACAACCTAGGGCCTGTTGCACCAATTTACAAACGGTTACAAACAACAATACAAATCGTCTCAATATCATCAAGTACAGTACAAACACACACACACAAGGTACGTACGTAGATCATCCGGCCCTCACATTTGAGGTACTGTATTTTAATTTGAGACTATTTGTAACTGTAATCTACAAACTAATACAGTACCTACAGTCAGCAACACCAATGATAGAGATAGTTCACGTGCTGTATAAAATACAGTCCAAAAGTCAAGTACATTGTACAATTTCATTTCATTTTTCAGCCGAGAATATTTTGGTCCTACTGCCATTCCACTTTTTCCTGAACAGACGATTTCGCAATACGGAACTGTTCGCTGTCATGACTTTCTACCGTTCAACAAAGTGGTTCCGAATTGTGTTAGAGCACTTTTTAAAATAGACACATTGTTGAACTAAATTCTTCACCACATTTTAGGCGAGTATGCCTGCTGTACATGTTAAAATGTGCTCAAAGTTCAGTTTTGAAAGTTGAGCATAAACAAAACTAGTTTGGAAGGCATACCAAAGCTAATTCACAGTGGTTACATAGCACATTACTTTAGATAATTTGAACTTTACGAGCGATTTATATTCCTCTTACCACCGCAGGGCCGGAACGGGTGTTGTACACATAGAACAGGCCTGCTGGTACGCCGACTCTGTACCGAAGTACAGTATGCCCGTCCAGGGATTGACCGTATTTTTGGTCAATTCGTTGAGTGGGCAAGCTCCAGACAATGATTGCGTTTCCTCAAAGCGCATTACGCATCTGACCTTTTAGTTCAGTCGAACAAACAACGGAACTCTGAGTTTAAGCAAATATTTACGTCCTGTGTCCTGCAGTTAAATCGTTTACTGTCTAAAGTTACTAAAATAGGCTGTATCTGAGAACATTAAGTAGAAGCATTGTTTGGTCTTGCCAACAGACTGTGCTGTTTCTTCAAAAATACTTTGCAGTTCAAAGATCACGTGTAAGTGAAGTGACAGAAATCAAACGTGGCACAAGTGGTGATACCTCACAGATCCTATTTTGGATACCAGAAATGTGAGTCATTTAGAAGTGATTTAGTTTTATATTGATGGGCGATCGTAAACAAGCGAGTTTTTTTGCAATCGCTAATCGAATTAGTGAACGAGACAAACAACCCAAAACTGGTCAAAACTGGTCACAAAGGCTGGTATTAAAGGAACGCCGAACAGGCCTATTTGGCAGTGCTGTTTCAGAAAATTTTGCTCAAGCAATGGATTCAATTGGAACTACTAAGTTGGACGCTGACAAAGCGTTAGGATTGCTTGGTAATTCTGCTTTCTGCTATAGTTCGAAATACTGTATACTGTTGTGTCTTATAGGAAAATGGGGCCTATATCAGCATTGGATATTCTGGCTGGGAAATGCGGTATGGATTTTCAACGGACTTCACTTGATGGCAACTGCTTTCTTGGGAAGCACTCCACCATTTGAATGCGCAAACGTACTGTACATTCCTAATGTACTGTGTGTATTTTATAAAAAAATTCCAGACTAGATTGGATAACGCTTCGTCGTTGACACAATTCTCTAATCAATGTGAATTGCCTCTAAATAGCACCGAAGAATCGATAAAATGTGGCGACAATGGTACGCAGTTGGTCTACGATAAAACCTTTGGTGACACCATCGTTTCTACAGTAAGCAATCGTTACTGTTATTTTATTATAGTCAGTTAAACAAAAATTAGTAATACTAGTGGTATGATACCAAGAATGCATAAAAGAGTAGCAAGAATGTTTCACTCAGCGGCCGGGGTGTCGATGCGCTGCACCATAATTACCGGATATTTCAGACACCTGCGGTAATTGCGCATGCGTTTTATTGCAGCGCAACCTGTTTTTTGAGCGGGACATTCAATCTGTCTCTGGGAATATAGCTACCCCGTTGATTCCTTAAGTCTAGGAAAACATCAAACATGATAAAGGGAAAGAAAGGTAAAATAGCTGCAATATGCAAGCATGTGGCATCTGGCATGTGTACAGTACATGGCCAAGCTCGTGAGCTGCGTTCAAAATTGAAAGTTTCACAAATGCAAAAGCCGGATGCATTTCACAGATATCTTGCAATCTTGCCTTGCAATTGAACACTCCTTTTAGTTATTGTGGCGATTGAAGATCTTAGACAAAATATGGAACGAATTGCCGTTGTAGAAAATCACTAAAACTTTTCTTGACGTCATGCTTGGTGCTTGCTCAGAAATCAGGTTGCGCTGCAATAAAGCGCATGCAAAATTACCGGAGGGGTCGCGAATTTCTCGACCCCTAAATTAAAGGGCTGAATTTGTAGTAATTTTAGTAAATAATTGAATAATAATCCACTAAAGTACATTTCAAAATACCGTGCACTCTGTGTTTTTTGCGAATAACTCCTTATGGAAGCGTCGAAGCGCGTTTTGCTTCATAACCAAAGTTGTAGAGGGGCCCGAGCTCTGTACTGTCCTGTAACCTAATCTGCGCAACGTTCCCTTATAACGCTAATTTGCGCAAGGAAAAAAATCGGCTTTTTCTGCAGTTGGGCTGAATGCGATTTTTTTAGTGAATCAGAATCTAGAAACCATGGGGATTTCAAAAATGTATTCATATTGATTCTAGGTTAAACGGTTCCAGAGATATACACCGTCACAGTTGACCGAAAATGGCAAAAATGGCCGTTTTTGGCGATTTTCAGATTTCTGGGGGGGGGATTGAAATAACTCGGGACCAACTCAACCGATTTGGCTGAAATTCACATATATGGTGTAAAATTTAGTTTTACATCGATTGAGACACATAAGAACCCTGAAAAGTTGACCCTGATACCGTAATCCCGGTTCTTCCAAGATTAGGTCATTTGATTTTTTCTCTGGTTGTATGTAGTAGTTTAAGCCCTCGACTGTGGTTAAAATTGTACTTTAAAGTGTTTTGAGTCGATCTCAGGCCTTTCTGAAGCCATTCGGGTACTGTAGTATGTGGTCCTGGCACGAAAATAACTTTTTGTCAATTTACATTGTTCCTGTGGCAAAGAAATGACCTATAGAGTACCGGAGAGTGCTGCATAGGGTACCCCTCCAGATAGCGTACCCGGGGTACACTAACTGGCACTTAGTGCCGGATTGTGTACCCGGGGTACACTATTTGGAGACAGATTTTATGTCATGGGTGTCCAAAATTTCCAACATTACGGTAGATTTAAAGCAGGTCTACGTATATTTTTTTCGAATTTTCAACCGTTTTTACTGATACAAACCTCACAAGAATGGAAACTTTGACCAACCACTCTCATTTTCATGGCAGAAACAGTAATCTCGTTTGGAAAATTGCATTTTTGCTCAAAAATCGTGAAAACAAGCAGTTTAACATGATTTGGCTAAGTGCCAGTTAGTGTACCGGGTAGTGTGGGTTTGTATATTCAAATATACATATACAAATTTGTATATATATACAAATGTTTTGGATATACATATACATATACATATACAAACGGGCTGTTGATGCAATATTCAATATACATATACAAACAGACTTGATATACAAACAGTTTGTATATTTTCATTTGTATATTTTTGCAGTAAGTAGTTTAGCACATTTTGGCCACTTTCGTATGGTAACTGAGATATTTTTACAGTTTCTTCAGGTGTTTTTGTATTTTGAGCCTTTGTCTTCAACTTTTCAAGAAGAATTTGTTAAATTTTCGGTTTAGCCTCGTCTGCATTATGACCAAATATTATTCATCTTCGTTTTAGAAGTATTTCGCAATGAGTTTTTCTGTTTGAAACGAAAAAAATGGAATAGTAGGCACGCTCAACTATGAAATTGATAATCGAATCCCGCACATTTCCCTTTTCGTTTCATCCCACTTTTAAACGTGTTATTATTTTTTCAGATAATCCCATTCATCCATTCTCCCTATGATGTGTAATAACGATTTCAGGGGCTATTTCTGCTTAAAACTATACCTGCAGTGTTGTATGTACGAGCCTAGTAGGCCTGAATCGAAGACTAAAGCCAGAACCTAAGCCTTAACATACCTATTAACCTAAAACTAAGGGTGTACCTAAAGCGTAAGTTTGAATTTGTTGCTAGTATTTGTATTACTTAAAGATTTTCGACCACCGGTGACTTACCCATACCGCACAAAAAATTTCTTGATATTACAGATCCTAAAAAGCCTGAGTTTTAGCAACAACTTAAATTTTAGCTGGTAAAAATCTTAGACTGAGGGCAGTATCACTTAATAGAGTTCGCACCGGTTGGGAGAACTGCCTGAAATCGGAATACACTCATGCAATTTGAGAATATTTCATGTTGGCTAGCCCTACAACGCCCTACCATATGACAATGACACCCGTCATGATACCCCTAACCCACCTGGTTTGTCGAAATCATGCTTTCCAGCAGAAAATTTATAATATTCTTAATATACAAATATACAAAAAAATATGCAATACTGAAATTTTGTTTGTATATGTACAGGGTGTGCCAAAAAAAACAACCCAGCAGAGTTTTTGCTGTAGCAACCGCAAATCTCAACCGATTTGAATGAATCCTTTTTTAAATGAAAGATAAATAAATTCTCGAAAGACTGATGTACCGTTTATTAAGATAGCCTGCTTAGTTCCTGAGATATTTGTCCTCAAAGTCAAAACAGAGATTTTGGCAATGAACAAGAGTGATAAAGAACAACCCAGCAGATTTTTTACTTTTGCAACCATGAATCTGAACCGATTTGAATGAACCCTTTTTTGAATGAAAGACTGATAAATTCTTCAAAGATTGGTGCAATTTTTATTGAGATTCACAGTTTAGTTCTTGAGATTTTTGCCTGCGAAGTCGAAACAGATTTTGGCAAAGAACAAGAGCGATTCCGTTGCATTTCATAATAAAGCAGATTCCTACTGCTGGGGCTAATGATACATTAGTGGTGAAGTAAACCGAGTTTCTGTGTCACCTGTAAAGCCTCCAAGAGCCCTTAGCAGTAGCAGGAATCCGATTTATTACGAAGTGCAGTGGAATAATAGAAAATCGCTCATGTTCACTGCCAAAATCACTGTTTTGACTTTGAGAGCCAATATCTCAGGAACTAAGCAGAGTACATTAATGAAAATTTCAGCAATCTTTTAAGAATTTATTTATCTTTTATTTAAAAAAGGATTTATTCAAATCGGTTGAGATTTGCGGTTGCTACAGCGAAAAATCTGCTGGGTTGTTTTTTTTTGGCACACCCTGTATATATACATATACATATACAAACTAATGTGCATTTGTATATATACATATACATATACATATACAAACGAAGTAGGCATATATGTGCCCACGTTAGTACCGGGTACACTATCTGGATCTGATTTTTGTTGCGGAAAATGCTAAGTGCTGGTTAGTGTACCCGGGTACCCAATGCAGCACTCTCCGGTAGGCACTAAGGGTTTTCATGGTCAGGGAATCCATTGCTGACATAACTATAATCACTGGAATACTGTATTTTGAGGTCCCAGCACGAAAATTGATATTTGCGTTTATGCATGCCTAGTGAAAGGAAATGCTCTATAGAGTAGGCAATAAAGGTTTTCAGGGGTGGGGAATCTATTTTTGACATAACCATCATCGCAGGGTTACTGTATTTTGTGGTCCCGACGAGAAAATTGTTATTTTTTGCTATTTGGGTGTTTCTGTTGCAAGGAAACGATGGCTTGACAAGCACTAAGGGTTTTCAGCATCAACGAATTCATTCAGGGCATAGCGTATGTTACTGGATTACTGCACATTGTGGTCCTGGAACGAATATACAAACTCAGAAGTTTGATTACCTACTTTATCCAGCTTTCTCCTATTTTCTCGTCGGGACCTCAAAATACAGTAACCCAGCGATAATGGTTATGTCAGAAATAGATTCCCCACCCCTGAAGACCTTTATTGCCTGCTCCATAGAGCACTTCCTTTCACTAGGCATGCATAAACGCAAAATATCAATTTTCGTGTTGGGACCTCAAAATACAGTATTCCAGTGATTATAGTTATGTCAGCAATGGATTCCCTGACCATGAAAACCCTTAGTGCCTACTCTATAGGTCATTTCTTTGCTGCAGGAACAATGTAAATTGACAAAAAGTTATTTTCGTGCCAGGACCACATATTACAGTACCCTAGATTCTGATTCACTAAAAAAATCGTATTCAGCCCAACTACACAAAAAGCTGATTTTTTTTCCTTGCGCAGATTAGCGTTACAAGGGAACGTTGCGCAGATTAGGTTACACGACAGTACAGAGCTCGGGCCCCTCTACAACTTTGGTCATGAGGCAAAACGCGCTCCGACGCTTCCATAAGGAGTTATTCGCAAAAAACACAGAGTGCACGGTATTTTGAAATGTACTTTAGTAAAATAACAGTAGCAAACGTTCATCAATCACCAAAATAACATTCTAATTTCAGTGGAATTTGGTATGCGATCGAGCGTATCTGAGCGAGCTGGCAGCATCGGCCTTCTTCCTTGGCTTTCTGATCGGTTCCATCATGGCTCCAGCTTTGGCCGACCGGTTCGGGCGTCGGCGGCCTCTGATCATCTACCTGATCGGTCTGGCCTGGTCGGGCAGCCTGCTCGGGTTCAGTCCCACCTACGAACTGTTTGTGTTGCTGAGAATCGTCAGCGGAATCTTTGTTTCTGTACGAGTTCTGTCAAATCTTAGCAAATCATTAGTTTAGCTTTTAGGGCGTTGGCGTGACGGGCTGGGTGTTGGCTTGTGAGGCTATAGAGCCTTCTTTGCGAGCCTGGGCTACCTTTGCACAGGGACTCTGGTGGACTACCGGCTATTGTCTGATGGGTGTGGTGGCCTATATTCTCCCCAACTGGCGATCCATGGCTCTGGGATTCGGTCTGCCTTGTTGGTTAGGACTGCTGTATTACTGGTAAAATCTTATTCTTATTGAGAAGAGAAGTCAGTTGTCAGTAGAGTGGGTTCTGTTGACAGGTTAGTTCCCGAGAGTCTTCACTATTTGGTGGCAACGGATCGCGTTGAAGATGCAGAGGCATGGATATTGAGAGCAGCCCGATGCAACAAAGTCGACATCAAGTTGGATAACTGCTACAGTCCGACAGTTGAGACAAAAATTGTCAAGAAGAAATCGTTTACCGATATCTTCAAGTCACCGGTGCTTTTAGTGCAAATCTGTCTTATGTCATACATTTGGTACGTGCGGGTTTTGTGCTATTAGTGCATATGAGATGGAATGTATTTAAGGTTCGCCAACTGTTTGGTCTACTATGGATTGTCCTTGTTCACTACCCAGTTGGCTGGAGACCGCTATCTCAACTACATCTTATCAGGAATTATCGAGTTTCCGGCCTATTTTGTGCTCAGCTTACTGTTAAATCGGTGAGGATTTACAATTTTTGTGTTACCTGCTGTACCTACCACGGCACTATTCAACTATCCGGACATTTTCGCCGTTATAGGGGAGTAATCATTTGGTGGGGGAAAAGGTTCACTAATTCCATATCGTACCCGTTTTAACTATTGTACTTTAGGGGAGTAATGGGCTACTATTGTACTTTAGGGGAGTAATGGCACTCTATTGTACTTTAAGGGAGTAATGGCACTCTATTGTACTTTAGGGGAGTAATGGCACTCTATTGTACTTTAGGGGAGTAATGGGCTACTATTGTACTTTAAGGGAGTAATGGGCTACTATTGTACTTTAGGGGAGTAATGGCTAGTACGGATTTCGGCCGCGTAAAAGGCGCCCGCCGCGAACTTTCTCACTGCCTTTATAAATTTGACGCTCCAATTTTACTATTTTACTTTAGGAGAGTAATCGCACTCTATTGTACTTTAGGGGAGTAATGGCACTCTATTGTACTTTAGGGGAGTAATGGCACTCTATTGTACTTTAGGGGAGTAATGGCTGCCTGTCTGTCTCTGAAGTTGCTGCACTTGTATACATTCTTCTGAGAGCGTTTTAATGAATTCGACACTTACACTTCAAGAATTTTATTATTTAAGCAAACGTCAAGCTACTGGGTAGTATTCTCGAATCCAGTACATCATTTGCTGAAAAATTTTTTCATTGTTATGTGTTCTGCGAAACATATAATTGTAGAGGTATGAAGCAAATAACTCATTAGATGTCCCGTGCAAATGTTTCATGCTTTGTTTTACAGCTTTCCAGGTTGCCTCCATAGACTGTATGTGTACTCTTGGATCATTTGGATCTACGAAATTCACACTATAAAAGGTTCATCTGTTAACAGTAAAATGTGACAAAGGTAAAATGTTTAACAGACCGATGGTTAACCCATAAATGTTGATATTTTTGTCGGATGACCCCATTGAAATTGTGCTGTAAGTTATTGATACCTCCATAGGCAGCCCATCCATCTGACACAATTAATGTATCTAGGTAATAGAAAGAAGTAGGTTGAACAGGTGTTATAACAAATACCAGGCTCAATATATTGCTCGATGAGAGGAATCAATGTAGCAGCATCTCTGTGCTCAACAGGGATCAGCATCAAATTGTTTGTTCCTCTTTGCACCATGCCAAAGACCCATTTGTGTTCTCTAACTCTGCCAACTCGGTACTTTGTCTTGTAAAAAACAGACTCGTCAATTTCTACAATGGTATTAGGGCCACCCATTCTAAATGGTCTCAAGTGGTCCTCACACCTAAACATTTTTTGCAATTGCATTTACAATTTAGTGTTGGTTGTGAAATACCATTGTTGGCAGAGGTCACGAAAGGCATTATAGGCCTCTACCACGGAAACACGCGATACGCCAATTTCTTGCTCAACTTGGGGTATTTTTGTTGCAGGACTGTGAGACCAGATGAACAGCAGCTTTAAAACCTTATTTGGTGGCATATTGCCATGCTCGAAAATTGACCGATGTCGCACTGTTAATGTTGTGTCTGCGCAGACATTGCATTTCCACTAAAATGCAATTACAAGGGATAAAAGAAAAACAATAAAGAACTACTTTATAGCCATCAATTGAGTCAGAGCGTTTGACAAGTGACATCTGCCCATGACAGACAGGACAAGCCATTTCATTTGCAATGAGTCCCCAACGCGCACAAAATGAGAGCACTTTCCATCGTTTTTCCCATTTGTCTGCTCCAGTTTCAAGTGCAGATGTCAGATCCGGCATAGTAAAATCAGCATTTAATATGGCTTGATTGGGCATGACATTGTCCACTATTCTCAGTATGCGTCTACGAGGAAGCACTATTACAGGAAGTATATGAACCTAAATGCTTACGCATTAACAATATAAACAGTTACAGTCGAACCTTGAAAATGGAAGTCTCGATAAATGCCAAATTAACAATAACTTGCCAAATGGAACATAAATATTGGATCATCTGGCATTCCATTTATGAGGTTAGACTGTACTTTCTTTGACACATCCAGGGTTGGGTAGCTGTTAAAAACATGTTGATAACACGTTAATAATATGTTATTAACACAGGCCTTGTAAATAATTCTATTTAGTGTAAAACATTCCATTAAATCTTACACTAATTAGGGGACTTTTCGGTAATTTTTTGGAGCTATTGAAGTCTTTTATACAGGAATGTCTCGACATTTTTGCAAGCAAAGTGTACTGTGGCCTAATTCGTGCTGCAAAGTCATTTCAATGGACTACAATGTACAGTGCCTATTATGACCGGTCATTTGAAGATATTATTATTATTAACAGTGTTATTAACATTATCTGATTTTTGAGCGATTTCTTTGGATCCCACACACCCTGGGTACACTACTAAAAGTTATTCTACTGGGTGGTATTCTCTAATGTAGAACAGCAGATGATTGAACAGTTTTTCATCGTTCATTCCTTTTCGGAACATGTAGGAGTACAAGTAGGTGGGGTACAGCTGACTCGATGTTCCATGCAAGTGTTTCAGTCTGGCCATCAGTTCAGCCCACTTTGCTTCCGTTTCTTTTGGAGCCTCCTCATCAGTTGAAACCAGCTGAACATAGTTGTCTTTCCACGCCTGACCAAACTGTTGCTTCAGTAGATCCTGCATCTTGTTTATTAGCGTGCTTTTTCCACCATATACATCATCAAGCAGTTTGTTTTCTGCCATGAGTTTTGAACCTGTAACATTTTGTTTGACACTACATTTATATTGAGATGATTACAAAGGTGATAATAAAATACCGGCTGCAACCCACTGCAGAATGAAAGTTATCAGAAAGTCAGCTGTTCTTTGGTTGGCATTCACTTGCTGGAGGAGAATGTTATTTGACCCACGCTCAGTCAAAACGTATGCATAGACAAATGCTCGATGTGCTTGGTCCTCCTGTCCAGTGTATCTGGTGGTGAAGAAAACAGTTTCATGGAACAGGACAATTTTATTTTGGCCACCCATAACTCGATCTTGTGCTGTCCTTCTACACCACTCCTGTGCGACGTCACGACAGAAATTGTACCTGAATTTCTTTCTTCATCATTATTAGCCTCATTGCTTTAGGGCAGTGTTTCATAAAAATATCAGAGCGATATTTTTTATCAAATGTAAGACTAATACATACCAATCAATGATTGTCTTCTTGGACACACTGGTTTCATGGGCCACTTCATCCAGAATCATGTTAGGGTACGAAGCCCAGTAATACATGATTAGTACCATTTTTTGCATCGTCAATCTTCCTCTTTCAAAGAAACTGCCATGTCGCACACTGAACGACTTGTGGGTGGGGCAGTTTTTGCACATCCACTGTAAGCAATATGACAACATGTTGAGATGACTAATTTTATGTTATTTAAATAGATATACCTTATAACCTTCGGCTTTTGTTGAATCTTTCCATAAAACAGCTTGCTCATCTGGGCAAATTTCTGCTGCCTCGTGGCAGTTGAGAGTGTTGTGAATCAAACCATGCTTAGCGAGAAACTCAATCGCATCATCTTTAGACTCAAACTGTTCTTGCAGTCGAGCAATGGAGAACTCTGTGTCCATTACTGCTTCACGTGGTAGCACTTCTTGAACGATTCGCGGCCTGGAGATAGGAGCAAACAACGGGAAGTCTGCCTTTGCTGTGTTTTTCAATTCAGAAACTTCAAGTAACTCTTGACCAAACTGTCTGAGCAGGCACACTTCACAGTAATCTGCTGGTTTGCAAGGGGCCACAGCTTGGAGTTTACTTTTCGGATTCTGCTGAAGGGGGGTAACGTTTGTTGGTTTCCAATGGACTGGTCCTTGGTCTTGAACAACTACTTTTGATCCAGTGAAGTTATAAATAAATGAGTCATCTTTTAAGACAATGTAGTCCACTATCCTAAAAAGCCCACCACTTAACTTGTTTGCTCGATCTTGGTTGACAATGACAACTGTACCACATGTCTGTAGATTCAGTGAAAATATACAGCCCATAAATCTGTCCAAGTGGGAAATCGTAGAGTTCGTAAAATCTTGTAGTATGTTCATAGTGGTAACAGCCAGCATCCAAAATTCCACCATGATGTTTTACAAACAATTCTAACAGTTTTAGTGGCTGAAATTTCTTCCCATAAAATCGGTAGTTCATACATGAAGTGGGTGGCTTGGGTTCGGTATTCCTGGATACCCGATCGACCTTCCCCCCTGTTGCTAAAATACTTTTCGGTTTTTAGGACGAATTAAACGATTTTAGGACTGTTGGAATATTTTTCCAACTCGTGTATTGGTTTCTAGCTGGAGAGGTGGCCAAAACTATATGTAAGGTTTTAGGCATTCGTGGAGTGTATGTCGGTTCTTTGGGCAGACGAGGACACTGGGCGCCCAGAGACACGTGTCTGAAGGACCCGCTCGGTTGTCATTTCGACGCATCTCGCCGAGAGTGGATGGTGTGCGATGCGGGGAATAACGCGGTAATTGTCTATACTCGCTTTCTACTCACCCAGCACTAGAGACAGCTATTATTGTTGTATTTGTTAACTCCAATCTATATTTTACAACTTTCGATACGAACCGAAAGAGCGAATGCTAGAAATTAGTCGGTACCGTATACTTAGCTAGGTGTGCGACTGTACTACGTAGTTCTAAACGATCTGTGTAAACAGGTGAAGGTCTACACACTGGAGGGCGAACCGTCGCTGCTGCTGCCGAAAGATTGGAGCAGAGAACTAGACCAACCGTCGGCGGTGATCCCGATCGGTTCTGATCAGATAGCGATCAAAGACAATACCGGCATTCTCCTGTACGATCGGAGCGGAACGCAGATCAGACAGTTGACAACACTCGCGCGGCCCATGGGTAGTGAACATTCTTCTTTACAGTGAAGACAGACACAGACACACAGAAACAAACACACAGAAACTAACATACAGACACAGAGGAAGACAGACAACAGTGTTTCAGGTCTGTCCTTGGACGGTAAGGGTCGTCTGGTGACCTTGGCCAGCGCAAATACCGGGGTAGAGACCGAGATTCAACTCTACGATCCCAACTCCGGCGGACTGGTGGGCAGATTCGAGTTCGCTGCCAGAACACTCCTGTCCAGTGTGGAGCTACAACGCTCCAAACCACGCTTCATCGATGTCTATGATGACAAGTTGGCAGTGACCGATCTGGGTTCGTTTGTAGCTTCTCAGTGCTCTGGTGGAATTTGGTGTTTTAGGCGTGCAGAAAGTTTTTGTAATAAATCTCACTGACGGTCGACTGTTGCACAAGTTCGGAAGTTATGGTCATCGTCAGGGAGAGTTCACATTCGTGTCGGGGGTTCAGTTTGATGCGAACGCTAACCTGCTCATCGGTGACGCCAAAGGAAATCGCATTCAGGTTCTATAAGCATAGCATACTGTACAACGACTATCTTTACTGGACGTGCGTCCGACTTTTAGCTTTTGTGATTAGTTTGAAAATGTGTTGTTTCCTAGCTCAAAAGTGTACGTACATAATGACAGAATGTGACATTGCAGCTGTTCGATCAAGAAGGTCAATTCAAGTGGTGTCTCACTTTGGACGCTCCTGGCTCACCGTTCGTTTCGGATCTCTGTCTGACCGATGATGCTCATTTGATGGTCAGTCTTCGGAAGGAACATCTGGTGGCAATTTACAAGCTCCAGCCAATGACATGATGGATGGGAGTTTCATTTAGCTACGTATGATCGTTTATACTTTTGTACCGCCCTAAACTTCTGTATGGTTGTGTCAAGTAATTTTCTAGAATAAATTGTGTTAACATCTTTGGTGAATAGTTTACAGATGTCGGAGAAGAGACATCATTCTGTATGTACATAGGCTGTACATACATTGACGGATGACAGTCGGGAACAGTTTTAGTTTGAGACAAAATTTTTGAAACGATTTCTCAGCGACTCGCATAAATGGGTTGTATGTACAGTACATTTAGTGCATAGATTTACTATTTGTCGTAACAATTCGGTGATAACAATAACAATAACAGCGAATGAAACGAAATTACACTTGTTCCATTTCAATGACTATCCTGAAAACAGACTACCCAATTTAATTAGAATGTAAACATCAAACTCTATGCTGCTATGTACTGTGGACAGACAGGCTCTCCCGGTGTTCCAGCAGCAAAATCTAATCTGCGTCGAAGAGGGTGACGACCGGACACCGGTGAATAGTTGAAATTTTGCGGTTGAAATCGAACTAAGCCTTCATATTTTGTACTTTTCGCAGTGCGCTAAACTAGAAAGTGTTGCAAACAGGTGACTAAATTTCAATCCCGGACAGCTATTGTATAGATAAATCAGCTTTGGTCTCATACTAGTACGAGTAGGTTTGCCACCGAATAAGGTTTTAAAGCTGCTGTTCATCTGGTCTCACAGTCCTGCAACAAAAATATCCCAAGTTGAGCAAGAAATTGGCGTATCGCATGTTTCTGTGGTAGAGGCCTACAATGCCTTTCATGACCTCTGCCAACACTGGTATTTCACAACCAACACTAAATTGCAAATTCAATTGCAAAAAATGTTTAGGTGTGAGGACCACTTGAGACCATTTAGAATGGGTGGCCCTAATACCATTGTAGAAATTGACGAGTCTGTTTTTTACAAGACAAAGTACCAAGTTGGCAACAAATGATGTACTGGATTCGAGAATACTACCCAGTAGCTTGACTTTTGCTTAAATAATAAAATTCTTGAAGTGTAAGTGTCGAATTCATTAAAACGCTCTCAGAAGAATGTATACAAGTGCAGCAACTTCAGAGACAGACAGGCAGCCATTACTCCCCTAAAGTACAATAGAGTGCCATTACTCCCCTAAAGTACAATAGAGTGCCATTACTCCCCTAAAGTACAATAGAGTGCCATTACTCCCCTAAAGTACAATAGAGTGCGATTACTCTCCTAAAGTAAAATAGTAAAATTGGAGCGTCAAATTTATAAAGGCAGTGAGAAAGTTCGCGGCGGGCGCCTTTTACGCGGCCGAAATCCGTACTAGCCATTACTCCCCTAAAGTACAATAGTAGCCCATTACTCCCTTAAAGTACAATAGTAGCCCATTACTCCCCTAAAGTACAATAGAGTGCCATTACTCCCCTAAAGTACAATAGAGTGCCATTACTCCCTTAAAGTACAATAGAGTGCCATTACTCCCCTAAAGTACAATAGTAGCCCATTACTCCCCTAAAGTACAATAGTTAAAACGGGTACGATATGGAATTAGTGAACCTTTTCCCCCACCAAATGATTACTCCCCTATACCGGGGAAAAGGTCCGGATGGTGGAATAGGGCCCCTCCCACTCCCCGCGGTACACAGGTTGGAAGTTGGGGCCGAAAAAAAAAAAGGTGGGATTTCACCCCCCCGGTGGAATTTCACTTCTCGTCTTACCATTTCTTCCTACAAGTGGTGAGTAAATTTTTGAACCCAAAATTAAATTGATTTTTACGGGTTAAAAACTATTACCGTCCTTTAAAAATTGGGTTTTGGGCGTTGGGAAAGTTCGGAGTGAGTAGCGTTCACTGGCGCGTGGCTGTACGGGGCTGAAATTTTCCCCATAACGGCACGAAGCACTGGCGTCGGATAGTTGAATACGTTTGATGCTAGCTGCAGTAGTTGTACTTCCTCTACCAGAGACAACCGGTTCCAATTTGCCGGACGACCTTGACGACATCGATGCTGGACCTTTCCTAAAATGGTTGGTGCCCAGAAGTGAACGCAAAGGGAATCATCCCCGAGAGGCTGAGATGGTACCACTTAATAATGACCTGAATTAGATCGCTGATGTGTCAAGGAATGCTGTACATTTGTTGATTAGTGTATGCAATAAAAAGTGATTATTTTATGCTCAGAATGCCTTTCAAACACGTTTTTGAAGGATAATTTTTTCACAATTTTCTTCCCATGACAACTTCAAAATTCAACACCTTCAAAAATCATCGATGCGCCACTGGAAAACACCAAGAACGGAATCTATTCATGAGAGGCTGATATTCGAGATTGTACTGCACGTGCATTATATAAATAATTCAGGTGTTCAATTCAAACACATATCTTTTGGCAAAAAGTTAGTCGATAGAGACAAACTCTTCATGTGCATTTCATAAGTTTTCTGGCGTCAGATGGCGTCATGGGTTCCCTGTATTTACCAAATCACTTTCTACATTATGTTCCCGCATAGAATAATCGTCCGATAAGAAACGCTACTACAGGAATGCGCCCCTTGCAAGATATCATTGCCCAGACAGCTTGGTGCAGCGGCGTGGGTACTCTGTTTTTCCTGATAACGGCCGTTCCGCTACAATTTGCTAAAATTCCGGCTTTAAATCTTTCGGCAAAACTTGCCAGCCGGCGCATAAATACGACGCGCCAGCCGGGCTTATTACACTCTCTCCAAAATGATGTACATGCCCCAGTCGATTATTGCCATCATCGAACACAAGTTGGGCCATTGTGTAGGCTTCAAAAATAAAAAACCGCCGCCAAACACGGCCAAATCCAGCCACCACGACTCTACCCCCTGGCTCAGCTACGGTATCTGCACTATGCAGGGTTGTCGCCGACAAATGGAAGACGTGTGTACGGCCGCCACCGGATGCGGTCCCGAGAACAGTTGGAGTTTGTTCACAGTCTGCGACGGGCACGGCGGTTCCAAAGTGGCCCACTATGCGGCCAATAATTTGCATACAGCGGTGCTGCAAACTCAAGAGATACGGAAGGCGATGAGAAAGATGCAGAAGGGCAAAAGGGAGCAGGCGCGAAAGTGGGTGCAAGCGGCGTTCAAGAAAGGATTTTTGACTGTTGACGCCCAGATCAAAGAGTTGGGCGTCAGTCAGTACAGTTGCGGTGCAGTGGTGGTGTGTGCTTTGATAACCCCCGAGGAGATTTTTGTGGCCAATTTGGGCGACTGTCGAGCTGTGCTGTCTAAGCTGAACTCTAACGCAGCGCCGTTCGCCACGCAGGACCACAAGCCCTATTCTAATCAGGTTGGAGCTAATTTAGTTTAGCTATGTAGGTTTGAGTAAAGGTCTCCAGTTCAGGAATCTGAACGAATAGCCAAAGCAGGGAGTACGGTAATCAAAGGTCGTGTGGACGGCGTTCTGGCCATCTCGCGCGCCCTGGGCGACTTTTCACACAAACACAAGCCATCTCTGTCGCCGGAGTGCCAGGCTGTCAGTTGCAAACCTACCGTATACTACAAACAACGGGATACGGTGAGAGTTTGTGTTCTGTGAAAAAAATGTTCGTTTTTTATGTGTGTTTGTTTTTAGAAAGAAGACGAGTATCTAGTTCTGGCTTCGGATGGAGTGTTTGACGTTATGCGGAATAGAGATCTGATTTGCGCGGTCAGAGCCGCAGCCATTAACACAGATGATCTGAGCAAGGTGTCGGCAACGATTCTGGACAGATGTTTGTACAGGGTAAGTGCACGTACTGTGTTTGTCCTTAAACAGCTGAAAAGTTAGTTATTTATTGCTTTAGGGAAGCACTGATAACATGTCCATGGTGTTGGTGAAGCTGAATAAACAAAGAAACTCATCATGATAACACTTTGCTTACGTATTTAACTGGTTTGTAACTGACGCATAATCTCTTGTTACATTTTTATATTAAAAAAACTGTTGACTGCATAGAGAGCAGAGGTAAACGACACAGTTTAGTCTACTACATCATGCACACTGCACCTCTAATCCTCCCCGAATTTATGCGTCAAAATAGCCAGCGGACCAACATTGGCGGCGGAAATTTTGGGCGTGTCAGAATCGTCAACATTTTTGTTGGCAGACTCTACCAGATGTTTCTGCAGTGCGAACATTCGTGCCTGGTTTTGCTGCAGAAACTCCTTCAGCGAGATGAGACCTTCAGGCGGAGTGATGTCAGAACCCTCATCGGAAGGCGGTCGCAGCCCCAGCCCCATGTAGCGTCGCCGCTTCTTGCGCAGTTTAGGCTGACAATGGAGGTCCAGACGCTTGATTAT
>JASANB010001296.1:0-10676 GCA_030248155.1 Sabatieria punctata
CTTTAACTGCCAAGCCACTCAAGCCATGCTGTTGGGCGCCAGGTACTAAGAGAGTGCCTGGCGTGGTGACGTCATGGTGCTGACAGCTCCAAACGGCCGCCCGGCCAAGTGGCCAAACCGGTATTGGCCTTATTGCTGGTTTCGAAACTTCCTGACAGAACGGGACATCATCCATGAGACAACACCTGTCTACACTCCTCAACAAAATGTGTTCGTGGAGGTCTTCAATCGATTCATCAAACACCACATACAGACGTTCAGCTCGAGTCTACCGTGGGAAGAAGGCCTTCAGCGATCTCTCGCTCACTTTCGCGCTACACCTCGAGAGGGCCAGGAGTTTAGCCCTGCGCAGAAGTTTTTCGGACGCAGACCTCGATTGGGCTGGGAAGTCTACCGACAACCCCGCAAAATGGCTCAAAAAGAGGAAGGAGGGGAAGACAAGCAATCGCGGCAAAGACAACAGCAATCAAGCAAAAATACTGCTAGCTCAGGGCAACTGTTCGCTGTTGGGCAGAAGGTGCGCACCAAATGACCTCACACGCCTAAAGGACTCAGCCCCTGGAGCAACAAAGTGCTGACTGTTGTGAAGGTGCTCGGCAGATTCAACTACTTGCTGTCTGACAAGCAGAAGTGGAACGGGCGCAACATGCAACGTGTTGTTGACCGGCCGGGGCCATCTGTCTATGAAACTGAGGCCACTGCGCCAGAACCAGCTCAGCCGCGACCACAAGGACGACACCACCCGCAGCGGGATCGTCAACCGCCAGACCGCTTGGGAGACTGGCTGTACTACTAACTGACGATTTCGCTTCAAGAAAGAAGAAGGTGGTTGATGTGTGTGGCATCGCGTGTGTATCTGTAGCTGCGCCAGTCAGTTTGTACACACCACTTGTTGTATAGACAACCGCGATAGCCTACCGTAACCGTGTACGCGCCACACACTGTAATTGTAGCGTTTAGGGCACCGCGTGATCGAGTTTTGCCGCTCGCCTTTGTTCTCGCTCATTCTCTCCGTCTGGCTACCTGGCGAGCGGTCGTGTTATTATTCTTCTGTCTATTAATTAATTGTTGTTGGAGGTAAACGTTGTTCTAAGATCGGCCACTACAAGGAACAGCAAGACCCGGCAACAAAACAGTATATATCGGAGTGGCGCTTAATTATTGAAAAATTATTATGAAATACATTATTATTATTATAAAATACATTATTATAAAATTGTTATTATAAAATACACGGAACATGCCCGCCAGGCACGTCACAGCACGTCATAATATGTAACTAGGACATTTTTGCCTAAACTTTACTGAATATGCCTAATTCTCAGCTACAAACTATAAAGTTTCAGAGCTAATCTTCCTGTAAATAATGCGTACTCATCGCTACTATCGAAAAAATATTTACAAACCAACGTGATTCATGCTATTCAGGTCAAGACAAGACTCTGCCTGCCCGGGCAGGTTTATAGGTGGCTACCTCACCGTTTCTTTGCCTTTAAACGCTGTGAAACGCAGTGAGAAGCAGTTCGCTTCGCACTTAAACGCAGCCACCGGAAATCATATATATTTCCACACTTAATATTGCCGACACTTCTAAGCCTCGAATTCCCGACACATACAGGGTCATTAAGTGTCGGGCGATTTCCACACTTAGGGAAATTTTCACGACCCTTCCTAAATGTTTTTCGACACATAGAAAGGACTCTGGGAGTACTCCATATGGAGTGCCTGTGATTTAAAGGGTTAACAAAACCTAAAAGTCCCAGAGCTCCAGACGTTCCCCAGATCGCGCAACCCTCTTCCCCGCTTCAAAAATAAAAAAGTAAAAAAATTTCGAAAAATGTGTCCAAAATTTGACCATTTTTAGTGCTTCAATCGGCCATAACTTTTGATCCTGGATTAGTATGCAATTCTACCACACGTAATATGAAACTACACACATTGATTAACAAAACGTAACAGGTCCGATCCATGGGGACCTTTAATCCATTAGTTGGTTTTACTGGCAATTTTCAAAAAATTTTTAACTCAAAAACGAAAAACAATATCCAAAAACCGACTGCACCAATAGAAAATTCAGAATTTTTGCAAACTTTTGATGTATAACACGTTACTATGTTACCGCTAGAAGTGCCTTAAAAAAGCCGAAAACCACCATTTTGTTTTTTCGCCAGCCCCCCTCGAGAGCATTTTTTCAAAAAAGCAGTGCTCGAAAACGGATCGACCAATTTCGCTCAAATCTTCACCAAAAGATAGAAAAAGCTTCAAATTACAATGCCTGCAAATATTAGAGGAATCGGTCCACAAACACAAAAGTTACGCTAAAAAGTATGGCCGAAAAAATACCCTTTTTTGGCACTTTTTTTCAAATTTGGTCAAACTCCGACATAATAAGAGAAGCGCATTTGCTCCCTCCTCGAATGCTACGAAAACAATTTTTAGTATGGACCGCGGTAACAATAACTACACCTGGAAAGCGCAAACGCGCTTCCCTTAATTTTTTAAGGCCAGTTTTCAGTTGAAAAATGCTGCTAAAACAGTTGATTGTGACTGAAACGAGAAAGGGTCTACATTTGGACCTGATTGGCAAGAAATTGATTCAGTATTTCAGTCAAATTAGTAATAATTTCCACAGCTAAATTCTGTTAAAAATCTCCCATGTTCAGTCAGTCATTTTGTGTAAGGGAGACATTCAATGAATGAACTTTGTTTTTGAAACCGCAATACCCGATAGTTTCGTTTAGGTCAACTAGCAAAAGAACAAAGCATTTTCTCCTGCCATTTGTCCATTGAATTTGAAAATCTAAAGGTTCCTACTTTAGAACTCCTTTTGGTCGCCTCACACCACTTTACACGGTGATGATATTATTCAGTTAAACACCAAATCTATTGCTTTTTACCACTGGGACAAATTTAGACATTGGCATCCGGAAGAAAATGTAATTTTCTGCTGTGGATGGCAGGCTGAGATGTCAAAATGCAGCATTTCATCAGAAAATCAATATGTATTTTCAAATATGTATTTTAAATACATAGTGGCCTCAAAATACATATACATAAACATATTCTCTGAGCAATACATATACATATACATTTACATATATGTATTCCAAAAATAATACATAATATGTATTTTTACATCTACAGGGTGTGCCAAAAAAACAACCCAGCAGATTTTTGACTGTAGCAACCGCAAATCTCAACCGATTTGAATGAATCCTTTTTTAAATGAAAGATAAATAAATTATTGAAAGATTGATGTAACGTTTATTTATGTACTCTGCTTACTTCCTCAGATATTCACTCTCAAATTCAAAACTTTGATTTTGGCAGTGAACAAAAGGGATTTTTTTTATTATTCTGCACTTGGTAATAAAACAGATTCCTGCTACTGCTGAGGGCTATTGGAGGCTTTACTGGTGACACATAAACTCACTGGGTTCACTTCAGTAAAGTGTCATTAGCCCGCAGCAGTAGGAATCTGCTTTATTATGAAGTGCAAACGGAATCGCTCTTGTTCTTTGCCAAAATCGTTTCGACTTTGAGGGCAAATATCTTAAGAACTAAACAGTGAATCTCAATAAAAATTGGACCAATCTTTGAAGAATTTATCAATCTTTCATTCAAAAAAGGATTCATTCAAATCGGTTAAGATTCATGGTTGCAAAAGTAAAAAATCTGCTGGGTTGTGTTTATCACTCTTGTTCACTGCCAAAATCTCTGTTTTGACTTTGAGGGCAAATATTTCAGGAACTAAGCAGGCTATCTTAATAACCGATTGATCTGTCTTTCAAGAATTTATTTATCTTTTATTTAAAAAAGCTACAGCAAAAAATCTGCTGGGTTGGTTTTTTGGCACACCCTGTACATATATACAGGGTGTGCCAAAAAAAAACAACCCAGCAGATTTTTCGCTGTAGCAACCGCAAATCTCAACCGATTTGAATAAATCCTTTTTTAAATAAAAGATAAATAAATTCTTAAAAGATTGCTGAAATTTTCATTAATGTACTCTGCTTAGTTCCTGAGATATTGGCTCTCAAAGTCAAAACAGTGATTTTGGCAGTGAACATGAGCGATTTTCTATTATTCCACTGCACTTTGTAATAAATCGGATTCCTGCTACTGCTAAGGGCTCTTGGAGGCTTTACAGGTGACACAGAAACTCGGTTTACTTCAACACTAATGTATCATTAGCCCCAGCAGTAGGAATCTGCTTTATTATGAAATGCAACGGAATCGCTCTTGTTCTTTGCCAAAATCTGTTTCGACTTCGCAGGCAAAAATCTCAAGAACTAAACTGTGAATCTCAATAAAAATTGCACCAATCTTTGAAGAATTTATCAGTCTTTCATTCAAAAAAGGGTTCATTCAAATCGGTTCAGATTCATGGTTGCAAAAGTAAAAAATCTGCTGGGTTGTTCTTTATCACTCTTGTTCATTGGTAAAATCTCTGTTTTGACTTTGAGGACAAATATCTCAGGAACTAAGCAGGCTATTTTAATAAACGGTACATCAGTCTTTCGAGAATTTATTTATCTTTCATTTAAAAAAGGATTCATTCAAATCGGTTGAGATTTGCGGTTGCTACAGCAAAAACTCTGCTGGGTTGTTTTTTTTTGGCACACCCTGTACATATATGTACTCCACAGTAAAACAGCCAATCTAATGAGGACATCGTGATCCGCAACATCATTCAAATCTGTCAGCCGCAGCATGTATGTGGTGCCCATCGTTTTAATTGTCACTGCACGAGAAAGCGGGCCAAAATGGCCATTTTGCGGGCCATGAGGAAGCAAAGAATTGAGTGAGATTGTTGAAAATTTACATGTACAGGGTACGGTTGGACGCATATATGCAAGATGCAATATCAAACAATGCATATATGCATGGTTTTTTGGCATGCATATATGCATATGCAATATCATACGCATGCAAAATTCCAATATGCAATATTCATATGCAAATTGACCCTGATATCAAAATTTTGCATATTTTTAGTTTGCATATTTTTGTCAAAGGTGTCGCCGACTTTTCGTGCTGTATGCTTATGTTCTGAATAACGTTAAACTATTCAAATACAGTGTTGGCAATGAAAAAGACCGCCTTGGCCTTTTTTCGAGTTTTTTGAATAATTCCAAATAGCCGCCATTCTGTCAATTTTCAACCGAATGAAAAGATTTTTGGCACGATTATTATTTATTGCTAAGAGTTGGATTTGGCCAAGTCCAAGCCTGCTAGTCTTCTATAGCCCATACATGTCGCTGGGTTTTTCCGTGGGGGGGGACCTTTTTGAAATCCCAAATAGGGTTTTGGGACCAAGTCCAAAGTGGGTTTTGCGACCTTTTTTTCGGGTCCAAAAGTGGGTTTTGTCGACCTTTTTTTGGGGTAAAAAGCGGGTTTTGTCGACCTTTTTTAGGGATTCTGGGGCGAAAAATGGCTTCAAAACCCTATTTGGACCGAAAAAAGCCTTAAAACCCTGTTTTTGCATTAAAAATGCCTTAAAAACCTGTTCCGGTTGAAAAAAAATGCCTTAAAAACCGAATATTGAAGCAACGAATGTAATAAAAAGCTGTTTTGCGCTCAAAATACGTATTGAATATGAGTTTCAGCGATAAAATACAGATTGAAATGCGTTATATTGACTAAAAATAGTTCAGAGAACCCTAATATCGATTCTGAGGCACGCGCAAAACCCTGTTTTGACTTATAAGATTACTAAAAAACCCTATTTAGTGATTTGAATGCAGTTCTTAAACCCTGTTTAGGGTTTCTAATCAACCTAAAAACCCTCTCTAGGCTTTCTAGCCAGTGCTAAAACCCTGTTTAGAGTTTCAAAGTAACCTAAAAACCCTAATCAGGCTTTGAAAGTAACCTGAAAACCCTAATCAGGGTTTCAAAGTAGCGTAAAAACCCTGTTTAGGGTTTCAAAGTAGCCTAAAAACCCTGTTTAGGGTTTCAAAGTAGCCTAAAAACCCTAATCAGGGTTTGAAAGTAACCTGATAACCCTAATCAGGCTTTGAAAGTAACCTAAAAACCCTGTTTAGGGTTTCAAAGTAGCCTAAAAACCCTGTTTAGGGTTTCAAAGTAGCCTAAAAACCCTAATCAGGGTTTGAAAGTAACCTGAAAACCCTAATCAGGGTTTAAAAGTAACCTGAAAACCCTAATCAGGGTTTTAGAGTAACCTGAAAACCCCTAATCAGGGTTTCAAAGCAGCCTAAAAACCCTAATCAGGGTTTAAAAGTAACCTGAAAACCCTAATCAGGGTTTCAAAGCAGCCTAAAAACCCTAATCAGGGTTTAAAAGTAACCTGAAAACCCTAATCAGGGTTTAAAAGTAACCTAAAAACCCTAATCAGGGTTTCTAAGCAGTCTAAATACCCTATTTAGGATTTCTAAGCCTTACAAAACCCTGTTTTGGGTTGTATGGTAGCCGAAAACCCAATTTTGTGCTGCAGAATGTATTGTCTGGGCTAAAATTTTCTTTACTTTGGAATCCAAAAGTTGGTTTTCAGGTCCCCCCCCCAAAATCCGCTGGGGGGGGGGGACTTTTGCCGAAAAAACGGGCTTGGGGGGGGCCGCCCCCCCCCCCCCCCCCCCCCCCCCCCCCCCCCCCCCCAACGACATGTATGCTATAGCCATCTATCATACGCATGCAAAATTCCAATATGCAATATTCATATGCAAATTGACCCTGATATCAAAATTTTGCATATTTTTAGTTTGCATATTTTTGTCAAAGGTGTCGCCGACTTTTCGTACTGTATGCTTATGTTCTGAATAGCCTCGAGTTATGCCTCGAGCCTGTTCTGAATAGCCTCGAGTTATGCCCTTCCGAAATCAATGGACCCGAATTTTCAGACGTCAATTTTGAACATAAATATCTCACTAACCCTTCATCGAATCTAACCCAAAGTTTGCAGTTTATCGAATCGTTATATGGACTTAAGAACCTGAAGGGCTCAGCTTTCTCAGAGAATCGGTTAAAATCTGGCGGATTTTTACTTTCAGTCAAGGTGGAAAATTAGCACGGCCAAAAATGAGGGTGGTGCCCTCTAAACATAAAGCACGGTTGTATAGCCTAATTTAGGTGTTACTTGTGTTCCCTTACTCGAGGCGATTGTAATCCATGACCCCAGTAGTTCGTATAACCCTGATTTCTGTGCAAAGGATAACACCCTCATTTTTGACAATGCTAATTTTTCACCTTGACTGAAGGCAAAAATCCGCCACATTTTAACCGGTTGTGTGAGAGAGCTGAGCTCTTCAGGTTCTTTAGTCCATATTAAGATTAGTCAACTTGCAAAATTCGGGAAAGATCCGATAAAGGGTTCTTGAGATATTTACGTTCAAAATTGACGTCTGAAAATTCGGGTCAGTTTAGCCAAAAGTCTGTGGTGTCAACCATTTTTATCTAAAAATTACGAAATCAGCTGAACTTTCATGCCAAACTGTGTTTCCCCTCTTATTTTTTTTTCCAGATGAGGTCTGTATCTGTAAAATCGGTGTGCCTAATAAATGCTAAAGATTGCATAGACATTCCAACCAAACTCGAAAATGCTTGGAAAACGTCCAGTTATCAATTTCTAGCCGCCTTGATAAAATATGCATATATGCAAAAAATATGTACATATCTCATTTTTGCATGCATATGATATATGCAATATCAATATGCACTAGAGATTGCATGCATATATTCATATGCAATATCATATGCATCGCAAAAACCCGATATCATCCAACCATAGTACAGGGTGTGTCAAAAAAAAAACAACCCAGCAGAGTTTTTGCTGTAGCAATCGCAAATCTCAACCGATTTGAATGAATCCTGCTTTAAATGAAAGATAAATAAATTCTTGAAAGACTGGTGAAGGCCCTATTAAGATACGATGCTTAGTTCCTGAGATATTTTCCTTCAAACTCAAAACAGAGATTTTGGCAGTGAACAAGAGCGATTCCGTTGCACTTCACAACAAAACGGATTCCTACTGCTGAGGGGCAACAAGACTTTTACAAATGAAGTAACCAAGCATGTGTGGCGCCAGAAAACCTCGTTGCGTTAGCCCTGAGCAGTAGTAATCGGTTTTATTATGAAGTGCAACAGAATAATAAAAATCGCTCTTGTTCATAGCCACAATCTGATTTGACTTTGAGTGCAAATATCTCAGGAACCAAGCATCATATCTTAATAAACCAAACTGTCAAGAATTAATTTATCTTTCATATAAAATAGGACTCACTGAAATCGGTTGAGATTTGCGGCTGCTACAGTAAAAAATCTGCTGGGTTGTTTTAATCTCTGTTGTGCACTGCCGGGCCTCTTTTGGCATAATAAACTTAGGGCCATAGCATTTTGCACAATTTATTTCAGGCTGGTCGAAAACTTTGAATGCGTTTTTCTCGTTTCATCTATTTATGGACTGAGGCATTTCTTCGTCTGAACGCTTCAATTAGTGTTATGCATATTACCTAAACAAACTAATCCATAGGCATTTATTTTGAGAAAAAGTAAAATAGATGATCGATTTTTGAGCATTCAGATGGCCAAAGTGGCCCGTCTACCCCATCCAACCCCTAGATATCTTTATACCATTGAAAAGAGGACAAAATGGCGCATCTTTTAAGCTTTTATTCAAACCACTTTTCCTACGACAAAAATTTGATTTAAAATAATGGTTTGTGGGTATTGGGTTAGTAGAGAAAGGGGAGAGTTGTGAAGGAGGGGGAGGATAATGGGAGTTGAAAATGATGTAAAATGAGAATGGGGGAAGAATTGGGGAGGTCGTTATTTAGATGAAGTTAAAAAGAATTTGTGGAATTATAAAGGAAAAAAATTTTGTGAGGAAGTGGTGAATAAAAGTAAATGGATTTGTCTTTAATGGTATAAAATATTAGGGGGTGAAGATTGGATGAATGGATCATCTATTTTACTTTTTCTCAAAATAAATGCCTATGGATTAGTTTGTTTAGGTAATATGCATAACACTAATTGAAGCGTTCAGACGAAGAAATGCCTCAGTCCATAAATAGATGAAACGAGAAAAACGCATTCAAAGTTTTCGACCAGCCTGAAATAAATTGTGCAAAATGCTATGGCCCTAAGTTTATTATGCCAAAAGAGGCCCGGCAGTGCACAACAGAGATTAAACAACCCAGCAGATTTTTTACTGTAGGTAAGCCGCAAATCTCAACCGATTTCAGTGAGTCCTATTTTATATGCATATTAAACTTTAATTTTTGTTTAGTTTTAAATATTAAGATATGATGTTGGTTCCTGAGATATTTTGCACTCAAAGTCAAATCAGATTGTGGCTATGAACAAGAGCGATTTTTATTATTCTGTTGCACTTCATAATAAAACCGATTACTATCAGTCGTAGGTTTTAATTTGTAAACAGGTGTTTTCTGGCGCCATGCTTGGTTACTTCATTTGTGTGTCTTGTTGGTCTCTTTGGTAGGAATCCGTTTTGTTGTGAAGGTAACGGAATCGCTCTTGTTCACTGCCAAAATCTCTGTTTTGAGTTTGAAGGAAAATATCTCAGAACTAAGCATCGTATCTTAATAGGGCCTTCACCAGTCTTTCAAGAATTTATTTATCTTTCATTTAAAGCAGGATTCATTCAAATCGGCTGAGATTTGCGATTGCTGTTAAAAACTCTGCTGGGTTGCTTTTTTTTTGACATCACCCTGTACTATGGTTGATTATATTCGGTTTTTATGATGCATATGATATTGCATATGAATATATGCATGCAATCTCTAGTGCATATTGATATTGCATATATCATATGCATGCAAAAATTAGATATGTACATATTTTTTGCATATATGCATATTTTATCAAGGCGGCTAGAAATTGATAACTGGACGTTTTCCAAGCATTTTCGAGTTTGGTTGGAATGTCTATGCAATCTTTAGCATTTATTAGGCACACCGATTTTACAGATACAGACTCCTCATCTGGAAAAAAATAAGAGGGGAAACACAGTTTGGCATGAAAGTTCATTTGATTTCGTAATTTTTTTAGATAAAAATGGTTGACACCACAGACTTTTGGCTAAACTGACCCGAATTTTCAGACGTCAATTTTAACGTAAATATCTCAAAGAACCCTTTATCGGATCTTTCCCGAATTTTGCAAGTTGACTAATCTTAATATGGACTAAAGAACCTGAAGAGCTCAGCTCTCTCACACAACCGGTTAAAATGTGGCGGATTTTTGCCTTCAGTCAAGGTGAAAAATTAGCATTGTCAAAAATGAGGGCGTTAGTCCTTTGCACAGAAATCAGGGTTATACGAACTACTGGGGTCATGGATTACAATCGCCTCGAGTAAGGGAACACAAGTAACACCTAAATTAGGCTATACAACCGTGCTTTATGTTTAGAGTGGCACCACCCCTATTTTTGGCCGTGCTAATTTTCCACCTTTTGACTGAAAAAAGTAAAAATCCGCCAGATTTTAACCAATTCTCTGAGAAAGCTGAGCCCTTCAGGTTCTTAAGTCCATATAACGATTCGATAAACTGCAAACTTTGGGTTAGATTCGATGAAGGGTTAGTGAGATATTTATGTTCAAAATTGACGTCTGAAAATTCGGGTCCATTGATTTCGGAAGGGCATAACTCGAGGCTATTCAGAACAGGCTCGAGAGCACCGAGCATATTCAGTCATGCCATGT